>MU225616.1:1591106-1613646 GCA_018584345.1 Thuja plicata | reverse complement strand
TTTAAATATTAATTTAAAGTTTCAGTTTTACACAATCAGAGGAAAACCCACATAATATTTTAATGTCAAATGCTTCCATTTTAAATCTCACAAAGATCTGATCTCGTTTGAAATATTAATTTAAAATTTTTTCATTTTGCTAAATCAGAGGAGAACCCACCTAATATTTTGATGTCAAATGCTTCCATTTTAAATTTCACGAAGATCGGAGCTCATTTGAAATATTAATTTAAACATTCAATTTTTCTCCCGGGCGTAAAACGTATCAAAAAAAAGTTTCAATTTTGCACAATCAGAGGTAAACCCACCTAATATTTTGATGTCAAAATTCTTTGTCCTTTTGTTAGGGTTATTTGGGATAACTCTCTTATCCTTTTTAATATAGAATGGGTTTTCCCTGAAAATTTGAAGGGTCTTTTTAATTCTTGGATTCATCATTCAAAAAATGAAACTGTTAGTCAAGTTTGGAAATTTTCCCTTCCCTATATTTGCTAGGGAATCTAGAGAGAAAGGAATGACATAGTTTTTAGGAATAAAGATACTACTTCCAAAGAGGTTTTTTACAAGATAAAGAGAGATATTTAAGAAAATGTAGTTTTAAAGGAGAGAATTATGGAACCAATCTTGGAGGAGGATATTACCTTTCTTCAAAAATGGAAGATAAAAGGGAATTTTAGGAAGCAGGATAAAAAAATAACCAGAGCTAATGCTCGGTGGGATTGTCCACCTAGGGGGTGGATGAATTTCAACTTTGATGGGGCCTCGAAAGGAAACCCATGGGTGGCAGGATGTGTGATTGTCATTAGGGATGAGAATGGGGTTTGTAAGGGTATCAAAACTGTCCCTATTGGTTTTCAGAGAAACCATCTTGCTGAGGCCACTGATTCCCTTCATGCTCTCATCATGGCTAAGGAAAAAGGATGCAATAAATTTTGGATTGAAGGTGACTCTGTCAACATTGTTAAATTCTTGAATTCACTTACCCTTGCTTCATGGTCAATTTACAATATTATGCAAAAGGCTAAAGCCTTAATCCATTCTTTAGATAATTTTATGGTGACACATAACTATCGGGAAACCAATGGAGTGGCTGATTGGGATGCCAACATGACTTGTAAAATGGAGGTGGTGACTCAATGGGGAGGTGATGTTGACATGCCAGCTCAAGTGTAGTTCATGATGAATAATGACTGTTTGCGAAGAAATCAAAAAGAGATCATAAATGGTAAGTTTTAATTATTGGTTTATGGCGGAAGTGACTTGTCATCATTACCAGTTAAGGAGAGCATACTTAGTGGTAATTATTAGACCAAAGTGGCATATTTTCTGGGTGCACTTCTTGTTTACGAAAGAGGCAGGATTTTTCAAATAGTATTTGCAAAGTCATCAATAGATAAAATAATCTGAACCAGAGAGCAGATATGGGAGGTAACAAGAAGTGTGTGGAACCTGCAAATTGTGAGGAATGGTGTGAAAAGGAAGATGTGTGGAAAATTTTGGTGGAAGGAGGTCTGGTGGTTTTTCTGGAGAGGCTTCATGAGAGAAACTCCACTATCACTAGAATCTTCTTGAAGACCTTGAAAAATGGGAAGGTCATGGTCGGTAACCAGTATATGGAATTCAATGAGGAGGTTATAGCGGAGGTGACTGGTATGGGGATGGAAGGGCTTAAATTTAATAGAGATAGGATAATCTCAGACAAGGTGTGGGAGAATTTTCTCAAGGAAGATAAGGAAAGAGCTTGGCTAGTGAAGGTGGGCACCTCTTATCACGATCCTATGCATATTTCTAGACCCTGGTGATATTTTTTTTTCGTTCTCATCAGCTACATCACTCTGGATGGTAGATTCACTAGGGCCTATGGCCACCACTTTATGCTCCTTAACTACTTCAGACATAAAATAAAGGTTAGCTTGCCTTTCTAGCTGCTCAACTCACTTGATTTTACCATTACTAGCATGCAGACAAAACCTAAGGAGGATCATGCCTCACACCAGGGGCTTATGGTGTTAATTTATGAAGTTCTTAAGTCCAAGAAGGTGGAGAGACCTTTGGTTAAAAGGATATAGAAAGATGAGGAAGATACAGAAGGAGATGAGGAGGAAAGCGTGTATGAAGAAGATACAAAGGATGAGGGAGAGGAGAAAAAAGGGTATAAAACCCCTAAGAAGGGAATAAAAAAAGGGTCTTCTTCCTTGAAAAACTAGAAAAAAATCCACATCAAAATCTCAAATACTAAGAAGGATATAGAGGATGAGAGCTCTGAGGATAGTGATAGAAAAAAGAAAAAGGGAAAAATAAACCCTAAGGGTAAGAAGATGACTCCGGTGGAGGAAACAAAGACTGAAAAGGAGACCAAGGATGATGATAAGGGGACTAAACCCAAATTTGGGGGAAAGAAAAGAAAGAGGGAAGATATCAAGACCTGCAAAGGGAAAAATCCCAGAAAGTGGAAAATTATGCTTTCCTCAAATGAGGAGGAAGACAAGGAGAAGGATGAGGGTAAGGATTATACAAACCCCACTGAGATCATGGAGACTAAATAATAGAACGAGGAATAAATGGTGAAGGAGGATTCTGGGAAGGGCCTCAAAAATAAAAACATTGGGAAGGAGGATACCCATTACAATGACGACATGGGTAATACTTTTGAACCTGAGGATTTAGACCATGGTAAAGTGTGCATTACTAATTTTTCTAGTCTTATTAGCAAAATGTTAGGAGATAATGTTGACCTGAAGAATCAAATTGAGGGTATGAGGGGGGAAATGAATTTTTTAAAATGTGTTGGTATTGGGGATAAATCTGTGGCTGAGTGTCTGGGGCAAATGAAAGAGGATGTTGGAAATTTGGAAGCACAGGTTGATTTGGTGAACAAAGTTATCAAACTTGAAAAGAAGTTCAAGGATTGCAAGGATAGAGCTATTGAAGATGATAGAGTAAGGAAGATAAAGAACCTGAAAGCCAAGGTGGACAAGCTAGAGGACACGGTTCGTAAGATTAGGGATCAATCTCTAAAGAGTCTAAAAGCTTATACAGGGAAGGCCAAGAGCTTAATGGAGAAGTTGGAGGAGGATACTGGTGATAAGGATAGCCATGTTGTCAAGGAGCTGGCTGGTTCGGGAACCCACACTAGGGCTAGCACCAAAAAGGTGAGCCCAAAGGAGGAAAAAGAGGACACAGGTGACCTCAAAAATACTATCAATGAGAATGGGATTTCACTAATACATTTGGTACCAAATTGCAACGGCAGTCCCGTTGCAGTTTTTCCATCACAACCTTGTTGTCATCGCAATTGCGACGGTCTGTCATCACAATTGCGACGACGACAAGGTTGTGACGAAAAAACTGCAACAGCACTGCCGTTGCAATTTGGTACCAAATGTATTAGTGTTTGTAAGGGTATCAAAACTGTCCCTATTGGTTTTCATACCAACCATCTTGCTGAGGCCACTTCTTCCCTTCATTCTCTCATCATGGCTAAGGAAAAATGATGCAGGAAAGTTTGGATTGAAGGCAACTCTTTCAACATTGTTAAATGCTTGAATTCACTTACCCCTACTTTGTGGTCAATTTACAATATTATGCAAAAGGATAAAGCCTTAATCCATTCTTTTGATAATTTTATGGTGACACATAACTATCAGGAAACCAATGGAGTGGATGATTGGGCTGCCAACATGGCTTGTAAAATGGAGGCGGTGACTCAATGGGGAGGTGATGTTGACATGCCAGCTCAAGTGTAGTTAATGATGAATAATGACTATTTGTGAAGCAATCAAAAAGAGATCATAAATGGTAAGTTTTAATTATTGGTTTATGGTGGAAGTGACTTGTCATCATTACCAGCTAAGGAGAGCATACTTAGTGGTAATTATTAGACTGAAGCGGCACATTTTTTGGGTGCACTTCTTGTTTACGAAAGAGGTAGGATTTTTCAAATAGTATTTGCAAATTCATCAATAGATAAAATAATCTGAACCAGAGAGCAGATATGGGAGGTAACAAGAAGTGTGTGGAACCTACAAATTGTGATGAATGGCATGAAAATGAAGATGTGTGGAAAATTTTGGTGGAAGGAGGTCTGGCAGTTTTTCTGGAGAGGCTTCAAGGGCGCAAATCCACTATCATAAGAATCTTCTTGAAGACCTGGAAAAATGGGAAGGTCATGGTCAGTAACCAGTATATGGAATTCACCAAGGAGGTTATAGCGGAGGTGACTGGTATGGGGATAGAAGGGATTAAATTTTACAGAGATAGGCTAATCTCAGACAAGGCATGGGAGAAGTTTCCTAAGGAAGATATGGAAAGAGCTCAGTTGGTGAAGGTGGGAACCTCTTATCACAACCCTATGTGTATTTCCAGACACTGGCAATATGTTATGTTCATGCTCATCAGCTACATCACTCTGGATGGTAGATTCACTAGGGCCTATGGCCACCACTTCATGCTCCTTAACCACTTCAGACACAGAATAAATGTTAGCTTACCTTTCTACCTACTCAACTCACTTGATTTTACCATTACTAGCATGCAGATGAAAGCTAAGGAGGATCACGCCTCACACCAGGGGCTTATGGTATTAATTTATGAAGTTATTAAGTCCAAGAAGGTGGAGAGACCTCTGGTTAAAAGGACACAAAAAGATGAGGAAGATACAGAAGGAGATGAGGAGGAAAGTGTGTATGAAGAAGATACAGAGGATGAGGGAGAGGAGAAAAAAGGGTATAAAACCCCTAAGAAGGGAATAAAAAAAGGGTCTTCTTCCTCAAAAAAATAGAAAAAAAACCCACATCAAAATCTCAAATACTGAGAAGGATACAGAGGATGAGAGCTCTGAGGACAGTGACAAAAAAAAGAAAAAGGGCAAAATAAACCCTAAGGGTAAGGAGATGACTCCGGTGGAGGAAATAGAGACTGAAAAGGAGACCAAGGATGATGATAAGGGGACTAAACAACAATTTGAGGGAAAGAAAAGAAAGAGGAAATATATCAAAACCTGCAAAGGGAAAAATGCCAGCAAGCAAAAAATCATGCTTTCCTTAGATGAGGAGGAAGACAAGGAGAAGGATGAGGGTTAGGATGATATGAACCCCACTAAGAGCATGGAGAATAAAGAATAGAAGGAGGAAGAAATGGTGAAGGAGGATTTTGGGAAGAGCCTCAAAAATAAAAACATTGGGAAGGATGATACCCATCACAATGACAACACAGGTAATACTTTTGAACCTAAGGATTTAGACCATGGTAAAGTGTGCATTACTAATTTTTCTAGTCTTATTAGAAAAATTTTAGGAGATAATGTTGACCTGAAGAATCAAATTGAGGGTATGAGGGGGGAAATGAATATTTTAAAATGTGTTGGTATTGGGGAGAAATTTGTGGCTGAGTGTCTAGGGGAAATGAAAGAGGTTGTTGGAAATTCAGAAGCATAGGCTGATTTGGTGAACAAAGTTACCAATCTGGAAGAGAAGTTCAAGGATTGCGAGGATAGAGCTGCTGAAGATGATAGTGTAAGGTAGATAAAGAACCTGAAAGCCAAGGTGGACAAGCTGGAGGACACAGTTCATAAGATTGGGGATCAATCACTGAAGATTCTAAAAGCTTATATAGGGAAGGCCAAGAGCTTAATGGAGAGGTTGGAGCAGGATACTGGCAATAAGGATAGCCATGCTGTCAAGGAGCTGGCTGGTTCGGGAACCCGCACTAGGGCTAGCACAAAAAAGGTGAGCCTAAAGGAGGAAAAAGAGAAGGACAAAGGTGACCTCAAAAATACTATCAATCAGATGGAGGTTATGGTGATTCAGGCCCAGGATATGGTTGGTGGCATATAGATGTCTCTTCCTGGGCCCTTCCATTTTTTGTGTGTTGTCCCTGTTTATTTTGTTTATCTTTGGGACTGTTGCTAGCTAGTCTATCTGCTGGCTTTTTTTGTCGGTTATCTTTTTTTGGTGCCTCGGCACAGTTGTTGCTGTACTTTCTCTAAATATTTGTATAACTCTGTTTCAAGGTTTTGATTCCTTGCAAAACCTATTTTTACTTAATCAGAATATTAACCAATTGAAATACACACATGGAAACCACATTTATGAATTAAACACATATACAATGAGGTCCATGTTTCTTTATATAAATAGGACCTTGGAATGCACAAAATTTCACATAGGTTCCAATATTGGGTCCCCGATTTAGATCCATAGTCAACTATCCCTGCACACTCATTACACACATCAGTAGGTCCAAAATAACATGATATGAAAGCATAATATGACATCAATAATTCATTACATATAACTATATCTGAATTCAAAATTAAGTAAGCATAGCATCAGTTTCCTAAACCAAATTCATCTTAATCCTTTCATACATTTAATCCCATATATGACATCATCATAAACTAAAACTGAACCAAAACATATAGTATCTCAAGTGTACCCTAATTACATAATTAGGTACTTAATATATAACATAGGATTCCATAGATCCTCAAATACATAAGAGTCTCAATAGGTCAAAGTATGTCTAAGAATAATATCACTGAAAGCATGGAAAATAAAGTAGTAAAACAAGGACTATCTGAGACAGGTCTCACATTAACTTACTAGTAATGATGAAACTCAAAGTTTTTTTCAGACAAAGTACAAATCAATGATTGGAGGTCTACAATATCTAACTCACAGTAGACTAGATATTTCCAATATAGTTGGAATTATGGAAAGATATCAAGTAGATCCTAAAGAGACACAACTTGCTGTTGTGAAAAGAATTTTCAGATACATGAAAGAAACAATAAAGTATGGATTATGGTATGAAAAATCAGATGAATTTATTTTACATGCTTATACTGATTCTGATTGGGCAGTTAGTGTGGATGATAGAAAGAGTACAAGTGGTGGAGAATTTTTCCTTGGAAAAAGGCTAGTTTCATGGTTAAGTAAGAAGCATGACTGTATTTCTCAGTCTACTTTTGAATTCGAGTATGTTTCTTTTGCTATAAGTTGTACGCAAGTTGTTTGAATGAAACAAATGTTGAAGGGAATTAGAATAATTTTTGAGGAGCCATTGGTTATCTATTGTGATAAAACTAGCATAATGAATATATCGAAGAATCCTGTAATGCATTCAAAGACTAAACATATTTCTATTAAGTATCATTTCTTGAGAGACAAGGTAGTAGAGAAAGAGATTAGACAAGAGTATGTTAGTACAAAGGAATAAATAGCATATATATTTACAAAACCTTTGCCAAAAGATGTTTTGAGTATCTTAGAAGCATGCTTGGGTTGATCTCCCCTCCCTGTGATAATTAATTGATCCATGCATGCATCAGTGTAGTGGCTTTTAGAGCTATATCATTTTCTAGACTTGATGTGTGGATCTACTCCTCAGGGGGGGGTGATCCTAGGAACACTATAGAGAACATTTGGGTGATTTTGCACCTGGCTGATAGACATGAAGATTTGAGAAATATACACCTTACTAAAGATTAAAGAAGAGTTATGGCTCCCTTTTCCATTGTTGTCAAAGGAGGAGAGATTCTATGTTAAAATCCCTACTTCTTTAGGGAAAATTGTGTTGAGGATATTGAGAAGATTGTATTGAGAGAGAGAGAGAGTACTTTTGGGTTGATGGATTTTCCCATATGTTGGCATCAATACCAAAGGGGAATATTGTTGTATGATATTAGAATTGGGTACTACTGATGTTTTTGGCATTCAAGTTTTGTCATTGATGTCAACATGTCTTTGTGGAGAGAACATATTGGTTATTACTATTGTATGATGACTAACTGAAGTGTACAGATAAATCAGAACAAGAAAAGATGATGATATGAAGAAGGATGTGTGATGACCTTATTCCTAAGGTTTCTTGGATTAATATTACATATTGGAGTTGTTACAGATGTTTTAGTGAATACTGGTTTCTGTACTATGACAATGATGCTTGACAGAGTGAGTCTCTATGTTTTGGGGATATCTTATAGGTGATGATGATTCAGGTTATGCGAGCTTAAGAGATGATAGAATTCATATTGGAAAAAAAAAAAATTATACTAAGTTGTGTGATTGTTGGTGATGTCAACTATGGCGTTTATTCTAGAGGATACCTATTTGGGACCGACTTCTAAGATGGAGCATGAATTGTGGATTGCCAGCGTGGATTGGGGATCTTGGATTATATCTGATGTATTGTAATTAATGTTTACTTGTTTTAGGTACCATGTGTATCTTAACAAGGGGTTAAATAATTACTTGTATATTGGGAAAGCTTAATTGGCTGACCTAATCAATTATTGTAATAGGGTATATATGAGAGATATTTTATTTTGAAAATATGTGATAGTGGAATGATGAGAAAGTAATTGAAAAGACAAAGATGTGTGGAAGCGAAAAAGCTTGATTGGCTCTTGGATGTAGAGCAGAGTTTGTGATTATATTAATTCATTGGAACTGACCAAGCAAAGACAGTTTCTATCAAACAGTTCACTAGATTGTATATATATGATATACACTTGTTTAGATTGTAAATCCTTGACGGTGGCTTTAACCTTCTTTGGGTAGTGTGCCTGGGTAGTGAGCCTACTGTTACTCTTGAATCCTAATAGGGTCTATCCTTTAATAGGGACTGTGTACTATAATGTTATAATAAGCTCCTAACACGGCTAAATCTTTTAACAGGGATACTATACTCTTAGTACATCATTTATTGGTGCTAATTTCCACTGGGGTTTTACCTTTAATAGGGTTTCCTCGACAATAAAATATTGTGTTATTGTGTTGGCATTTATTGTGTTATCATTTGAATTAAGTTTTTGTTTATAAAGTTTAATGTTTAATAATTTTTCTCACAACCGATTCACCCCCCCCTCTTAATTGTGTTTATGGATTGTTATTCCTAACATACATCACTATCTTTACCTTTCTATACTAGTCATTCAGTTCTATCCAATATGCTTCTTCATCCTTTCTCCTTATTTTTGTACTCATACTTCTCTTTACTATTCTCTCCCAATTACTAGTCTCTCTCCCTTATTGATCTCTTCCTTTTTATTCTCCCCCTTTGGCAACAATGCCAAAGGTGATCAACCTTACTGTACTATCTACTAATTTTGTACTATTTTTCTCTACTTTCTTTACCTTACTATCTAGACTGTTCCCCCATAGAGTACTCTACTTGTAAATTAATTCATACTTGAGATATTCTATTAGAATCTTATGAACTGATGCATACTGCATATTCTTTTAGTTAATTTTCAATAGGGGTAGGACCCCTAGTTTACCTCTTAGATATTCAAAGCTCTCCTTCGGAAGTGGTTTAGTGAATATGTATGCAACTTGTTCCTTTGTGGGAATGTATTATGTGTATGTATAAATCATACCTTCATGAAATAAAGGTGCTGTCTATCAATTCTATGGATACAATAATACAATTTAATCTAAGAATTGACAAATAAAGCATTTAACATCTCATGGATTTCTAACTAAGCTTTTCTAATAGAGATCTCAGGCTTAATCTCTACCAGTGACAATCCTAGAATGATAATTTTGATTATGATATGCTTAATATAGCTCAAATTCCCTCTATTTCTATGATATTTGATTCAAATTCTCTCCAAATGATCTCAATTATGCTCAATTGCTATGATAATGCTCTCAATTTTCTATGAAATGACTATAATAAGGATGCTTTACATTCAAATTTTCTAGGATGCTTATGCTCTCAAAATGGCTTGTATTTATAGGATTTTCTCAAGTGTAGGGGGTAGATTTAATTGATCATGATCAAGCCTTGATTAGGTGAAAGGCTTTGAGATGGTTTCAAATGGGTGTACAATTTAAATTCTTGTCTCAAAGGTTTGGGCAAAGGGAAAAATTTGAGTGATTGAGATTTAAAGTTCAAAATGAGTGATTGAGATTGCAAATTAGGAGTGATCCATGTGCTTTGTGTTCTCAATTCTCATTGATTCTCAAATTCATGTTGAAGGATATTAGGATTTATTAAATTCAATCAATTAATTAAATTAGCCATGGAGGGGAATAGGTTCAATTTGATTTTTTATTTAAACTATATAATTAATTTATTAAAATCAATTATATAGTTTGATTAATCCCTTTAGGCTTATATTTAATCATTTGATGTCATTATTTATTTAATCCTTTGATTTAACTTGATTTTGTCTAATTTGATTAATAAATGTCCATTTGAAATTTATTTGATCCATTTTGGTGAAATTTAAAGCATTTGGCTAAGATTTGTAGATTTGCTTGATTAGAGAACACCTGCCCAGTTTTAGGTGTCTACAAATGCCCCTCTTTGAATTGATGTGTGAAGCGCATTGATTCAAATAAAATTACATGTCCTGATCACTGATTCAATGCTTGATTTATTGATTGATACAAGACTATACTGATAACCTAATTTGATAGATTGATTTGATAACCTGATTTGATAGATTGATTTGATAACCTAATTTGATAGATTGATAAAAACCTGATTTGATGATTTGAAACCCTAATTTAAAACTCTGATCTGACAAGATGAAGAATTCCCCACTGATAATGTTTGAAATTTTGATGCCCCAGATTTGATGCAAATCTTGATTTGATACTATGATAATGCCCCCTCAGAAATGAAACAGATTGATGTCCAGATGGAAAAAATGATGAAATTGATAGAAAATAGATCCAATATATTTTTATGTTTGAAAAACATTGATGATGATCCTGGCCAAAAAACATGCCCCATTGTGTAGAAAATGTAGATTAGGTCAAATTAGGTCAAGCTGGGTCAAAATGCCTCCAAAATTAGGTCAAATAGATTAAATAGGTTGAAAACCCCATTTTTACTATTCATTTTAACTTTTTACCCTAGAGATTTTGCTCTGATCCTACTGAGATTGATAGCGATGTTTGTCCCTATTCGAGAGCATCGATTCAAGTGAGAACGCCGGTATCAGAGACCTCTGAGTATGGACCTCTGATAAGTGGTTTTGAACCTCTTAGTGCATTTATTGCTTCATTTTGATGGCATTTATTGCATTTTAACATGCTTTCTAGGATAGTGTAGGTCAAATGACACCTAACATAGGTTAAATGATGCGTAGGATAAAGAAATGTCATGTAGGATAAAGAAATTATATGTACACTATAAAGTGATGCCTCTGATATATCAAATAATGTCTGTCAAAGATTAAATGATGCTTAGCATGAAATGATGCGTACACTATGCCAAGTGACACCTGCAATTAAAATTAGATGAAAACCTGATTGAAAACGTACAAACTACTTTATGATTGATCCTCTAGATTATCAGATTGATTTCCAAGTTAGATAGATGTGATGAACTATTATTGATTGAATTCTTGAAGATGTTAAGTTGATGATCACCAAGATGCAGAAAGTTAATACAAGACATTAAATTAGTTAATGTAATATATTGTCATTGATTTCAACTTGATATAATATGATTGGTTATATACATAGTGTCAAAGACTTCAAAGAACTAGAGATATAAAGGTTATGCTATCTGTAATGCATAAAATTTCATTATGCACTAAGTGATAATAAACACCGATGGATAATGCACCCCGACGGATAGAGAAACCTGAGAGAAAAGTCACACTGATACCCAAGCAAGAAACCCGAGCAAGAATTATCGATGAGAAGAACCAGAGTGTTACCCGATGGATCTGATGGATAGAAAACCCCAAAGGACAGAGATTCCCAAGGACAAATGAAGTCAAAGACTGATCTAACAAAGAGTTAAACACCAAAAAGAACTAAAGTTCAGGAATAACAAAAGACTTAGCTGGAAAGAGCTAAATATGGAGTTAACTGGTTTCTAACATTGTTTTCATTGACAAGTTAAAATCCAAAAATAAGCATGAGTTTTAAAGTTGTTTTATTCCAGTTTTCAAAGAGAAATCTACGGGATAAAATTGAAGTAAATTTTTAAAGCAAGAAAGGCGAGAATTGTGGATCATGCCAAAAACAAGAAAGTCAAGGACTTAGAAATGGTGAAATTATATATATAAAGAGAAAATATAATTCATTGTGAATTAGGGGTGAATAGAGAAGAAGATTCTGAAGATAATATTGGTGAAGGAAGACTTCATACAGTCCTAATCAATCAAGCTAAAGAACAGAGTTAAAGATTTCTGCAGACACCGAGCAACAGAGAAGCATAGCATCATTGAGAAGAAAGAAGTTGACCAAAGCTATTTAAAGGAAAAATTTATTAGAAAGGTATTATGAGCTTACAATAGATCTGAACATATATAAAGTATAGTTGTTTATATGAATAGATGATATACTATTTCAGTTCAACCATTGATTCAGAAAGTCTCTTAACCAAGCAGGATTTAACAATCCTTTATGTATTGAGATACATCCCAAGGAGTATCAAAAGGTTAATTCATGAAGATAGCATAGTGAAATGTCAGATATCAAGTGATTAACTATTAGTGATAAATCCTCTAACAAGGTCGCACTTAACAATGTGTTTGTAACCTTTAACAGGGTTGGCTCTTCACTGAGCTCACTTCAAAAGAGTGAAAATTTTGGGTTATCGATTCCAAGTGGTTTTTCTCTTAATAGGGTTTCCATATTAAAAATCCATGTGTTAAATGTGTTTATGAGTCATTGATTTCATGATTTTCTTTACACATTACTAAAATAGGATTGATAGGTAAACACTAAGTTATTTACTATATTTCGGTAAATGATAGACTGCTAATCAGTAAAGATTGAGAATAAGTTTTAACAGTGAACTCTAAGAAGTATTTGTTTGATAAGATTATTTCGAGACATACATCTTCTAGGACTAAAGATAACTAGAGGCTTATAATTATGGTAATAAGTTTTTGGGTTAATTTATTGGAATATTTTTTAGGCCACTGATTCACCCCCCCTCTCAGTTATTCTAACAATTGGTATCAGAGCTTGTGTTCTTAGAAGGAAGGTTTCAATACCTAAGCTAAAGCTGACAAGATGAGAAAACACGATGTGCCTAAGTTGAACAAGGACAAATTTGCATCATGGAAAAGCAAGATAAGACTCCATCTATCAGGTATTGGAAATAATGTTACTCAATACTTGGATACTGAATATGTGTTTCCTACAGGACCTCACACACTTGATCAATTGAGAGAAAATCATGAGAACAATTCTATGATGATATAACTTGCTTCCTCACTCTCCAATGCTGAATTTGAAGATGTCAAAACCTGCACCTCTACAAAGAAAATGTGGGACAAATTGAAGCTGGTACATGAAGGAGATGTAAATTTACTAAGAGCTAAGGAAGAAAATCTAAGAGGTAAATTTCATGACCTAAGAATGAAAGAAGGAGAAAATATCACTCACTACAACTGCAGAATAAAAGAGGTAGTCAATACTATCCAAGGAGTTGGAGATGTACTTGAAGAAGAAATAGTGGTAAGTAAAATCCTAAGAACCTTACTGCTTGTATATGCTATTAGAGTATTTTATATACAAGAAATGAGAGAAGTAGTAAACAATAATGTCACTCAAGATAGTTTGGTTGGTAGACTGATTTCATTTTTTTTTAATGAATAGAGGCCTTTACTATTAATATATAGAAAAAAGTAAAATATTCACAAAAAAGGACCCGAGGATAAAACATCACCCCGTGAAGAGTCACATGACATCATTTAGGAATCATATAGCTATTCATAAAAAATAAAAAACATAAAAGACCTCAAGTTGTGAGAGTAGTAGCAGAAGAGGGAGGAGGATCTTTATCATCTGGATTTCCCCAAAAATTGGGCCCAGGGGTCTGGTCGGGAAGCGACCACCCATCATCTTCTTCTTTTGCTTTCTCTAGTTATTCTTCCTCCCACCTGGGAGAGATGGCGAGAGAAAAGTAGGAAATTTTATCAGAAGTGGCAGTAGGCCACATAGGAACAGTGGCCGACAGCCGAACAATAGTAGAGACAAGAAAAGGAGGCCAACCAGCAGATGAGGCCCTCCTATTAGGAGGAGAGGCTGAGCGGTGATGGCAAGAGAGCGGCGTTTTGGAGTGCCTAGCTGAAGCACTCCTACTATGACGTCAGCCCCGAGGTGGCGTATGGTGTAATGCCCCGCCAGGGAACCTAGGAGAACTAACCTGAACATGCAACCAAGATAACAGGATAATTTTTTTTTAAAAGCTTCAAAGGAAGAAAATGAGGGATTTCCTCTTTGACATGCAAATTTATATAAACAAGAAAAAATTATAATTAAATATTTATTTATTTATTTTTCCCAAGAATATTTTTCTTTTTCTTTAACATGCAAATAACTCATTGTTCTTGTTTTCGTACAGATTTAGCCAAGAACTTGGTAAGGCAAGGTTTCTTCTTTCTAAGGTGAGTTATTCACAGATCTGAGGACTAGAAAAAAATAAATGTAGTTTCTCAATCAAAGGATGTATTTTTTCATTAATCAAAACCCTAAGGGCATTGTTGAAAACTGATTCATTCCACATGAAAACCCTAATGCCCAATTTGCATTCAACACCTAAAAATGAAACCTTTATGCCCACAATCACCAATCTGACATGAAAACATGAATGGAGACACAAAATTGATCTAAGAACACATTTTTCCAACTTTAAACAATAAACCACACAATGATCAATCAAGGAAGCTTCACACAAAGCATCCTAGCTTTTCAGATGCATAGAAGATGGGGATCTAAAAGCTAGAATTGAAATGAACAAGATCCTACCTCAATAACTGATGAGAAGAACACAATCCACAAATCTGAGCAAGAAAAATTCCAAATATGCTCCAAAAATGCTCTCAAGCTTTCACAAATCCTTCATCACCTGATTTTCCTTTCTCCCCTGATTGAACAACCTCCAAAATGGCTTTCAATCCAAGGATATAGAAAACCAAGCAATTAGGTTTTTCAAAAGTGAAAACCCTAAAGGGTAAATTATCTAATTAATAAATAAAATAAATTCTTTATTTTCAATTTCACTTAAAGAGTGCGTAACTCAACTTTAGAATATGAAATCAAAGTGTTAAATTGAAAATGCATGTGAGAATATTTCAATTAAATAAATCAATTAACCATGCAACTTAAAGTAATATTCAATAATTCAACTATGCACAATTAATTTCAATTAATTGAATTTAATATTTATTAAATCTCAATTATTGAAATCAAGACTTAATAATTAAATCAATTAATTAAATATGGGCATTTAATTAATTTTTAATTATTAAATAAACATATATTTTATATATCAATGTTTTAACCTTATTAAAGGTGCAATGATTAACATTAATATTTATCATAATTATTCATTAATTAAATCATGCCAAAAGCATCATTAAACCACCTAAAAACCATCTAAATAGATAAACTACTGAAACAGACAAACAACTAAAATAGAAACCCAACACACACACAAATAGGCTCACGAATCCATGTCACTTGACAGATTCAAACACTAGGGTAGTCAATCAGATTCTTGTCCATTTATAGGATAAAATAAGGGTTTAGGGTATGGATTTGGACCTGAATATTATCTCCCCTTTCTTACCATTGAGATATTACAATAGGGCACGCTCACTCCTACCAATTCAAGGAAGACGTAGCCCGGTACCTGCAAACCTGTCATCACAAAGACAAACATATGCATACAATATAACAAACAATGGTTGAGACTAGTTTATCGTGTGGATCTCACCGAAGCAAGTAACTACGACTCTGTCCCATACCATACCAAACACAAAAAACAATAATGCAACCATATAAATGATTCATGCACATACTGATCTTGGGTCAGTATTGTTAGAATACCATAGTCCAAATGAAATCCTAACATATACCTAAGCATCATGAAACAACTATAAATCATATGCAAATAGATGATATAATACAACTAACAATGGATCAATAACATAATGAAAATAAATACATAAGTATCCTTAAAACCACCTAAAAAAGCTAACACACACATACTATGGTCTAAAGAGATCAGAAAATAGCATAGAAAGGTAGACTAAGGAGTAGGTATTACATCCTCCTCCCCTAAAACTAGGCTTACTCTTGGAAGCCGATAACTAAACAAGTAAAGAATCAAAATAGATTCGCACCGTAGTGCTACACCCCCTATTAATAAGGATCAAACAAGAATGTACACCCAACTCATAATCACCAAAAGAATATACCAATCACAAAAATCACTCATTGAAATTCAAGAAGAACTAATGCAAGTCAACTTAACTATCTTACTTTAAGATATGCATAATGAATCACAAGGAGTAATATAGCTCAAATTTAAGCATAAACCAAAAATCACCTCAATCATTTATTCATCATCTAACATTACTTAAATAAATATATATATTTAATTCTTTCAAAAATCATGAAATACATCCATACTAAAGCTTAATATAGAAGACACATATCCATGTTTATATCGAATAGAAATTTGAACAATTCATGCAATATTACTTAATGCAGCACTCACGCAAAAATATAAATTACGTAATGTTTTTCATTTCCACATACAATTACAATGCAATCTCTATGATGACCACCCTTATAAATAATATTAGAGGTCCACAAAGAACATTATAGAAACAATACTTATCATGAAACATGGTCAACAATGACAAACATTCAGAATAGCCACCGTACAACTCAAAGAAAAATACAAGTGGGAGAACTTCCAAAGTTCAATCATAATTTACTTTCCAATTTCAAAATCAATCATAATCTCAAACTGATCTACAACACTCACATAATACAGTTCATATAACTCTAATAAATCATATTCAATACAACATGCAAGTCTAATCATACACAATCAATAACATCACACTCAAGAGGCTAAGAAATAGGTCACTCAAGAACCACAAAATAATTCAAGGGAAAGAAAACAAGCAACAAGGAGTTCTTCAAACCATGAATCCATCAACACAACATATCACATACAACATACATCAACTATCATGCTATAATAGATGAGGCAGTCAAATGACCATCAATAAGTCTTCATACATACCAACTACACAAGACCGAAAGAAGAAAGCCATCTTCTCACTATAAAAACACTCCTATAAATGATTATGAACTTCATGAGAAATGATAAGACTAGAGACCCTAGAGTTTCAATCACAGATTCTAGCACAATTCGAGCCTCAATACGTATCCACCTATAACAACTAAGACTAAACATAACTCCCAAATGAAGTGGGAAGAACCACACACAAGAATAAGAGATCATAAACAATGACTCTAAAGACACAATAATACATGTGCTAACATGCACTACTAACCAACTAATGGGCACAACATTTTACCAGAGCTCCTAGTGTAGAAACATGTGCTCTGATACCAAGTGTAATGCCCCGCCAGGGAGCCCAGGAGAACTAACCTAAACATGAAACCAAGATAACATGATAATTTTTTGTAAAAGCTTCAAAGGAAGAAAAAGAGGGATTTTCTCTTTGACATGCAAATTGATATAACAAGAAAAAATTCTAATTAAATATTTATTTATTTATTTTTTCCAAGAAGAGTTTTCTTTTTTCTTTAACATGCAAATAACACATTGTTCTTGTTTTCGTGCAGATTTAGCCAAGAACCAGGTAAGGCAAGGTTTCTTCTTTCTAAGGTGAGTTATTCACATATTTGAGGACTGGAAAACAATAAATGTAGTTTCTCAATCAAAGGAGACATTTTTTCATAAATCAAAAACCTAAGGGCATTGTTGAAACTAATTCATTCAACATGAAAACCCTAATACCCAATTTGCATTCAACACCCAAAAATGAAATCTTTATGCCCACAATCACCGATCTGACATGAAAACATGAATGGAGACACAAAATTGATCTAAGAACACATTTTTCCAACTTTAAAAAATAAACCACACAATGATCAACCAAGGAAGCTTCACACAAATGATCCTAGTTTTTCAGATGCATAGAAGATGGGGATCTGAAAGCTAGAATTGACATGAACAAGATCCTACCTCAATAACTGATGAGAAGAACACAATACACAAATCCAAGCAAGAAGAATTCCAAATATGCTCCAAAAATTCTCTCAAGCTTTCACAAATCCTTTATCACCTGATTTTCCTTTCTCCCCTGATTGAACAACCTCCAAAATAGCTTTCAATCCAAAGATATAGAAAACCAAGCAATTAGGTTTTTGAAAAGTGAAAAACCTAAAGGGAATATAAATTATCTAATTAATAAATTAAAGAAATTCTTTATTTTCAATTTCACTTAAAGCATGCATAACTCAACTTTAGAATATGAAAGCAAAGTGTTAAATTGAAAATGCATGTGAGAATATTTTAATTAAATAAATCAATTAACCATGCAACTTAAAGTAATATTCAATAATTCAACTATGCACAATTAATTTCAATTAATATTTATTAAATCTCAATTATTTAAATCAAGACTTAATAATTAAATCACTTAATTAAATATAGGCATTTAATTAATATTTAATTATTAAATAGCCATATATTTTATATATCAATGTTTTAACCTTATTAAAGGTGCAATGATTAACATTAATATTTATCATAATTATTCATTAATTAAATTGCACCAAAAGCATCATTAAACCACCTGAAAACTATCTAAATAGATAAACCACTGAAACAAACAAACAACTGAAACAGAAACCCAACACACACACAAAGAGGCTCACGAATCCATGTCACTTGACGGATTCAAACACTAGGGTAGTCAATCATATTCTTGTCCATTTATAGGAAAAAATAAGGGTTTAGTATATGAATTTGGACTTGAATATTATCTCCCCTCTCTTACCATTGAGATATTGTGATAGGGCACGCTCATTCCTGCCAATTTAGGGAAGATGTAGCCCAGTACCTACAAACCTGTCATCACAAAGATGAACATATACATACAATATAGCAAACAATGGTTGAGACTAGTTTATCATGTGGATCTCACTGAAGCAAGTATCTATGACTTTGTCCCATACCATACCAAACACAACAAACAGTAATGCAAGCATATAAATGATCCATGCACATAGTGATCTAGGGTCAATATTGTTAGAAAACCATAATCCAAATGAAATCCTAATATATACCTAAGCATCATGAAACAACTATAAATCATATGCAAATAGATGATATAATACAACTAACAATGGATCAATAAAATAATGAAAAGAAATACATAAGTATCCTTAAAACCACTTGAAAAAGATAACACATACATACTATGGTCTAAAAGAGATCAGAAACTTATATAGAAAGGTAGAGTAAGGAGTAGGTATTACATACGGTCAATAAAGAGAGAATCTGGTGGCACCCATGCTACAGTACATGGGGCATTACCCCAATGCTATAGCAACTCCTGCAAGTGGGTGACCTCAAGGGCCACCTTGTCAGCTTGTACTTGAATCTGCATCATGACATTATTACATAAACATGCCTTCATATAAAGAGAAACATTGATATCCAGAAAGCTGTGAGTAAAAATAACTTTTTTAATAGTGTCTTACCATTCATTGAGTCTACATTCAAATCTTCTTTGAAAATAAGTAAGTCAAGTCATAAACACACTATGTGTTAGAAACACTAAGAGGGGGGGTGAATCAGTTTGCCTATTCAATTAATTTTTAAACATAAATAAAACATACATTGAATGAAGCTTAACATAAGAACTCATAACACATGATATGATTATGAGGAAACCTTGATCAGAGGAAAACCCTAGTGGGAATTAGTATCCACAAATATTGTACTAGGTATAATGAACCTGTTAAAGTTCATTTGCCCTGTTAGAAGCAGTCTTTACAATATGAGTACAATGACTTGGTTAAAGGTCTGACCCTGTTAGGATTCTTTTACAAAACCATGTTAAAGGTATATGGCTCACTACCTAGGCTCACTGCCTAATAGGATGAAGGCTACAACCTTCTGAAAGATGATATACACTATATCAAAATGAACTACTATGATGACACTATTTTCTGATCAGTTCCATGTATGCGCGAATGCTCTTACTCTCTTAAAGAGATATATCATGTATTGAATTCATTATACTACTCATCTGTATCTTCCTCTTACATAATAATCAACACTTGTAACATAACTTTACATTACATACTTATATGTTCATATCTGAATAGGCGCGACCCAAAATAAAACACTAGTCGGCCCTAAAACAAAATATACAATGCTTTCAAACAAGTCAAATCAAGTGTGTTTACTACAATGTTAATTAAATTGTTACAAACATAGAACCAAAGGTTCTTGGCCATTACATTACAAAATAATTCACGTTGATCAAAACAGTAGTCAGCTTCTATGCTCTGTCTTCTGGACTGCTGGTCTACTGATCTACCTTTAACTTTTCTATACTATTGTTCCATACTATTCATGTCTGGATGTAGCATGTACACATGTCATACAACATATATCTAAATGTGCATACACTATCTCAATCTCTCACACGTGCGCTGATGTGCTGATCGTTGAGTATCTTTGTCTGCCATATTTTCATACTTAGTCATTTTGTCTTTCATGACAGAAACTAAAAATGAATTTGTTGCCATGATGAAAACACAAAATGAGTCATGCATCCTCAGGAAGTCAACTTGCCAACAATCTCCCCCTTTGTCATTTATGGAAACAAAGGAATGTGGCCAAGTTACTCAAAATGACTTAACACAAAAAATGACTGTATATCATAACATTTTATTGATATATACATATACTTCTCTGCATATACACATTCTATATTACTCCCCCTTTGACATTAATGACAAAGGTGTACAAAAATTTGTAAGTCTTCTGCATACTTACTCCATGTAAACTTCAGGGTACACAATTTGAAGAGATTGGATCTCTTTTTGCCAAAATACTTTCATAGCATCAACTGTATGAAGATGTGCACATAGGGCATATGTCATTTTATCCATTTTCATCAGATCCATGCAAGGACCTTGATCATATGTCACCATGGTGTCATCAATCTGTTTGATTTTCTCATTAAGGACTGCTAGAGATGGCGCAAGTGCCTTTCTCAACTGGGTTTGTCTTATTCTTATCTTGCTGATTTCCAATTTTGCCTTCTCAATTTTATCCAACTGTCCTTGATAGACATTATTGCAAATGTTCATGTCTTGCATGGAAGTTTCAACTAATTTTCTTATGCTATCCACCAATAACTCTGCCTCTTCTACCTTTTTAGTGTGCTCAGAGGTGAACTTCACTCTATCCATGCAGTTTGCTATGACTCTCTTGCCTTTAGCTACCAATTCTTTCAATATGGATTGCCCAATCTTTAAGGAGTTCAAGTCTAAGGTAAATTTCTTTACCAGATCATTCAGTCTCTCCTTCTTATATTCATCTTTACCAATCTTAGTAGCTGAATCTACTAGGCTTGTAAAATGTGTTTTGAAGTTTGTCAAAATGTTGTCCACATCTTTAACTGATTGGACTTTGGCTACTTTCTGATCAGCAGGCACTAAGTCATTCAATATGTTCACTGTTTCCAAAAAGTGAGGGTTCCTCATCACTTGTTTCTCTTTTGCCTTTTCCATAGCAAGAGCGCTGATCTTGATTAGGTCTTCTTCTCCCCATGCATCCAAACTTGCTGAATCAGGAGTTAACCTTGACAACAATGAGGTAGATGGTTGAGTGGATGGTGAGAATATAGTGTTCTGATTAGTATCCATGCATTCAACCTTTATTGGTATCTCTTTTATTGGTGTCTTATCACCTTGAGTATCATCTTGAGTATCATTTTCTTCATTTATGTCAATTTGATCATTGATGGGAACTTCATCTTGTTGTGTAGAGGTATCATCAGTACACATTTCTTCAGTGCTTACAAATGCTTTATTAGCTGTGTCCATATATTTTTTAGATGCAGTCATGGATATCTTGATGTTATCAAATACTATAGTGTCTTATGAGTCTTTATCTATATCAGAAGTTATTGTCACTGTGGGTGCTAAAACCTGTGGACCTGTCATAGGTTTTATTTGTATCATTGGTTTTTTAACCTGTTTGGGAGGAGCTAGAGTAACTTTTGTTGTAGGAGCCATTGGTGGATACATGTGTCTATCCATAAACACTTGTTCAAATTCCTTTTCAGTCTCCTTACCTATCTTCTCATACTGTTTGTTCATAATCTGTAGGGTCCTTGTCTTAGTTCGGAGATGAAGCTTCACCAGATCTAATAATATAGCCTTCTCATCATGTGAACATATAGGGAGAAGAGTATCCAATGTTTCTTCTTTTATCCTCATGTCTTCCTCAATTGCATGTCTTTTCATGATCTCCAAAAAGTTCCATAGCTGATCTGGTATCACTGTCTTGAGTTCAAGAACTTTCTTCTTTAACTTGATCATATGAGATATGATCATAGAGTGTATCTCAGTCTTACCAATTTCTTGATACTTTTCATAGACTTTAGAAAGTGTATCTAATCTCCCTTCATTTACAATCATGTTCCTCAAAACATTTAGACTAGGTCTAAATCCTACCTCAGGAGGAGCTTGAGTATTCTTTGCTT
>MU225616.1:1574539-1587037 GCA_018584345.1 Thuja plicata | reverse complement strand
ACAAGTATCTAGGTACCACTGATCCCCAGGATCATTTAAGAGAATTTGGTGCCTTGTCGATGGAGTTTATACATGATCAAACATATTTGATGCATCTTTTTCCATGAAGTTTGGGTGGACCCGCTATGGAATGGTTCTCATGACTACCCACTGGCATCAAAACTTTTGACGAGATTTCCAATCTTTTTATACAACATTATTCTCACAATATTCAACATCCTATCAATATAAGGGATCTTTTCAACCTTAAGCAGAAGCAAGGGGAACCATTCTTGACATTTCTCCAAAGATGGAGACAACTTTGCACAAAGTACCCTCACAAAATACCTGAGTCTGAGAAACTTGATATATTCTTTGATAATCTCACCCCTGACTTCGGGTATCAAGTCCAACTTCAAGGTCCCCTTAAATTTGATAGTATGATAAAACAATATGTGAGAATAGAATCATTCATGGTTAAAAAAGGTGAATTGACCTTGTATAAAGATAACAAGAAAAATCCCTCATCTTCCAACAAAGACAAAGGGAAATTTTCGAACAAAAATAGAGATGTTGTGAATGATGGGGTGGTCGGTAACATGAATTAAAATTCTTCAAAACTGGTCTTCAACCTCACCTCAGGTATACAAGTGACCAAAGCTATCAAAAAGGCTGCAACCAATACTCAACAACCTTTTAAATTTTCTGGCAACAAACCTTGGGCAGCGCGACCCAAGCATGAATTTACCTCTCTGGGAGAACTGCTTGATGTGGTTTTCAAATCTTTGGTGCAAAATCAGATTCTTTCTCCTTTGGAGAAATGTCTATATGATCTGTAACCAAGACTTCATTGGTGGAATGAGAATGCTTACTATGATTACCATCAAAACAAAGGTCACACGACTGCTACCTGTCTCCAATTATGACATAAAGTTCAAGACTTGATCGATAACCAGGTTATCATTATGGAGAATCATAACAAGAATTCAGATCATAAAGCATTCAAAGATCCCTTTCCTCTTCATGAGAAAGGTGAATCCTCCAACGCTCAGAATAATAATGCCAAAGTTAATTACGCAAATACCACTTACGATAATGTGATCAACATGATTGAACTAGTGGAAGTGGAATATTACAATATGTTTACTAGCAAGGGAAGTGGGAATGCTTCTAAACCTAGAACTCCATTTGTCTTGAGAGGCCCTAGATCTTGATTATCTGAATCTGAAACATCTCAAGATTGTACAAATTTTGTTACTAGGTCTAACACTAGAATCTCTATCAAGGGTCCTAACCCTCTTGCTGCTACGTCCGCGCCAAAACAAACTGCAGATAAGACTGTTGTTGGTTCTACCAAAAAGACCACGAAGGCAGTCCCTATGCCTCCTACTACTAGTTATAGCATTCTTGACCAGCTTCAAAGGACCAATTCTCAGATAACTATTTTTGAGCTATTGAAAATCTCGCCTGCTCATAGGCAGATTCTGGACAAAGCTCTCACGGAAGCTAATATCCCCAAAGATATCAATCTGAATCAGTTTCAATCCATGGTGGGTCATTTGACCTCGCCGCATTATTTATCCTTCTCTAAAGAAGATGATCACTCAATTAGTCACCCACACAATGCTCCCCTGCAAATAGAAGTCATGATCGAAAAACAGCTAGTCTGCCACGTGCTCATTGATAATGGTGGTGGTCTTAATATTTGCTCTGCTCATTTTCTTTCTCAACTAGGTTATGGTGAGGATCACATAGATTCCTACAAAATAATTACCATGAAAGCTTATGATGAGGAAGAGAGAAAATCTAAAGGTCTAGTTGTGCTACCCATTCGGGTTGGCCCAGTTGAAAGAGACGTCATATGTCAGGTGCTAGACCTTCCTCTTGCGTATAATATTTTGCTAGGAAGACCATGGATCCACGAGATGCAAGCGGTTCCTTCACATACCATCAATGTATCAAGTTTTCTTTTCAAGGCGTAGAGGTGACCATTCCCGCTAGCATGGGTTCTTCTTGTAATGCTCTCACTCAATCAGCTGACAGTCTTGTTCCAACTAATAGAGAATACACAGAACTCTGTGATGCCAAGCTCAAAGACATGGAATAGACACTAAAAATCATAGACATAGGCATGGGGGGATATCAAATGGAACCCATGCTATCATTAGTAGCTCTACCCCTGTCTCCTTGCTCTTATGGGAGACCTTCTAAGCACAACAAATCTTCTGCTACTCCTAAGCTAGTTTATGATGGTACATTTGTACGGTCTAATACACCATTGGAAGATGAAGATGAGGAAAGAGCTATCAAGGCTTGGCTTTGTAAAGGAAATAACATAACTAAACAGACTACTCTGGATGGTGAATTAAATCCTAATAGTGAGGGTCTTAAGATTATGAAACATTTTGGGTACAAAGGAAGTGGCCCAATATCGGTGAATGGTAATGGGTTAGTGGAACCTATCCAAGCTATAGGTCAAAGGACAAAAGACACCACTGGTTTAGGTTTCAAAAAGGTCCTGTTTCATCTAGGGATCAATAAATTTGTGCCAAAAGTAGAACCTACACTAGAACCTGAAGGCACAACTGCAGTCAACACTATACAAGATAGCTTAGATGAGGATTGCTTTCCTTATCCC
Source organism: Thuja plicata (assembly GCA_018584345.1). Classification (NCBI taxonomy): domain Eukaryota; kingdom Viridiplantae; phylum Streptophyta; class Pinopsida; order Cupressales; family Cupressaceae; genus Thuja; species Thuja plicata. Next base: position 1,584,420 of record MU225616.1, on the reverse strand, counting down.
ATCCCTCCAGACCTGGTAGCATTCTTTGCTGAGCTAGATAAGTTTGTGCCATGTATCAGTATAGCTGAAATTGACAGTGATTCTGATCAAACCACTCCCTTTGAGACACTAACTTTTGAGCAATGGAAAGACTTACAAGATCCTAACTTCAAAGGAGAATGGTACATGCCACCAGAATTTCAAGAGCGGTTGACACAAGAACAAGCCAGTGTTGCAAGAACTCGAAAACCTTCATGGTGCAAGAACCCAAGTCAGATTTTGGATACAGACACTCATGAGTATGAGTTTGATAGTTTGTCAGTAGGATCTTATGAAAGACTTCTCGACGTAAGTGAGGGGTCTAGTGAAAATCCTAATGAGTCTGAGTCTATAGGTGTTAACATGTCTTCTACTCTGGTCGTTAGGGATCAAAAGGATTCAAACACACCTTTGGATGAGATTAGTTTAGCTCTTAGCTTGCTAGTTAACACTTTTGATTACTATACTATGAACGCACTTGAACCTGTTGCATCTCTTTCCCTCCAACATCCTGAATTAATAGACTTAAATTCTCCTTCTTCATCCAGTGAAGTCCTTACATTGTAGAATGATTACTCTTTAGCTTGCTACCTTCATGCTATTGAGCCCGTAATTTCCTCCACTAGTGAAGAAAGTGTTAACATGACTGAGGCTAACATCAAGTACCTTAGTCAGATAATTAAAAGAAGAAAAAATAAGCACTCTGATAGTGAAAACCATGTTGTGGCAGTGTCAAAGCCAAAAAAAGTAAAAAGAAATGACGTATCTGAAGGTGAAAACCTCTCCGAGGTGCCTAAGGATGAGGTACTTGATGCACTTTTGAGTCACTTCTAGGAACACTCATCAGTGTTAATTGAACCAACTCAGTTGATAAATATGGGAACAAAAGAGCATCCACATATCATTCATGTGGCCAAGTCATTATCTACAGAGGAACTTAAGGAATTTACAGAATTTTTCAAAGAGAAAAAGATAAATTTTGCATGGACATATTCTAACATGCCGGGTGTGGATCCTGATCTCATTATGCATCACTTATCAATAGCTCCAGGTGTGAAACCTGTCAAACAAAAACTTATAAAGATGCATCCACATGTGGCTTTATTGATTAAGGCAGAATTGGAAAAACTTCTGAAAGCTGGGTTCATCCGAGTGATTGATTATGCAGAGTGGATTTCTAATATATTCCCAGTGACTAAACATGACAAATCTATTAGGGTCTGAACAGACTTTAGAGATTTAAATTTGGCATTTCCCAAAGATGATTTTCCACTTCCTAACATTGACATGATCATGGATATGACAGCAGGATATGAGATGTATTCATTAATGGACAATTTCTTTGGTTATAATCAAATCATAATTGCACCAGAGGCCCAAGAGAAAACCGCTTTTACTTGTGCATGGGGTACATTCTGCTGGAACGTTATACCCTTTGGTTTAAAGAATGTTGGGGCTACTTATCAAAGAGTTGTTACTACAATATTTCATTACATGATGTATAGGACGATGGAGGACTATGTGGATGACACACTTGGTAAAAGTATTGATAGAAAGACACATCTCACTGATCTAGGTCCTATACTAGATCATATGGAGAAATTTAGGCTGCGTCTTAACCCTAAGAAATGTGCATTTGGGGTTACTTCAAGAAAGTTACTTAGCTATATCATTTCTGCAAAAGGAATTGAGGTGGATCTGGCAAAGGTACAAGCTATAATGGAAATGCCACCACCCCGTAATATCAAAAAAATTAGAGGTCTCCAAGGTTGGCTCCAATCTATCAGGCGGTTCATCTTGCAATTAGTTGACAAGTCACAACCTTTCACCAAAACTCTGCATAAAGGTGTGACTTATGACTGGAACAAAGAATGTGAAGAAGGATTTCAACAGATTAAACAATATCTAGCCAATCCACCCATACTGATGCCTCCTATTCAGGGAAAGCCTTTGATCTTATATATCTCAGCAATGGAAATATCCTTGGGTGCTCTCTTGGCCCAAGAAGATCCAAATCATAAAGAAAGAGCCATTTACTACATCAGCAGAACATTGGTCTCTTACGAAATGAATTATTCAGTAATTGAGAAGGCTTGCTTAGCAGTAGTGTTTTCTTTCGAGAAGCTATGATGCTACATGTTGGCTCACACTACAAGGCTAATCACAAATATTGATCCATTGAAATACTTACTCAACAAAGCTACCCTCACAGGTAGACTAGCTAAATGGGTCATGCTCCTTAGTGAGTTTGATATTGTATATGTTGAGAGAAAAGCTATCAAAGAACAAGTGATTGCGGATCAGTTGGCTGAAGCACCTCTAATATATCATCAACCATTAAAGATGGAATTCCCAGATGAGTCCATTATGCTTCTCATGCATTAGACATGGAAAATTTTCTTTGATGGTTCATTCACCCAACAGGGGTCAGGAGCTAGAATTTTGTTTATCACACCTCAGTGGTAATCCTTACCAAAGGCATACAAAATGATGTTTCCTTGTACCAATAATACCATCGAGTATGAAGCTTTGATCAATGTACTCAAGATCGCTATTGAATGGCGAGTGGATGAGCTAAAAGTCTTTGGAGACTCACAACTGGTTATCAATAAAGTTAACAACACTTATCAAACCAAAGATGAAAAGTTGGTACCCTATAAAAATATGGTTGATAGCCTTAAGAATTAATTTGCACATGTCACTTTTCAGCAAATTCCCTAGGTGGATAATAAAGTGGCTGATGCTATGGATACTCTAGCCTCTATGTTACAAATTCCAGAGAATGATTTCTGACACGAATTCCTAGTGGAGACATTATGCTACCCTACCTATGACTCTCTTGACTCCCAGATGGTCTGTTCAGTAATTGGACATGATTCATCTTGCTACCACCACATCTACTATTATCTCCATGACCAAACTATTCCTGACACATATACTAGAAATGAAAAATGCCATCTAATTTGCAGTGCTTCATGGTACGTCATCATAGCAAACAAATTGCATAGATGAGGTCTAGACGGTACCCTCCTTAGGTGTCTAGAACCTAATGAGTCTAAACATGCGTTAGAAGAGGTACATGAAGGCATTTGTGGTTCTCACTCAAATGGTCTGACACTAGCTCATAAGCTTATTAGTGCTGGTTATTATTGGCCTGATATGGAGAAGGAAGCTACACAGTTTTCCAAGTCTTGTAAACAATGTCAACTCCATGGTAATTTGATTCATGCTCCAGCCAAGGAGCTTATTCCCTTTATCACCTTTTGGCCTTTTCAATAGTGGGCTTTTGACTTAGTGGGTTAGATATATCCCTCTTCTTTGAGAGGACATAAGTACATCATCACTGCTATGGATTATTTTACTAAATGGGTTGAGGCAGTACTCCTCAGTGTAGCTGATGGAAAATCTGTAGCTATGTTTATTCTAAACTATATTATCTGTAGATATGGTGTACCCTCCTCTATTATCATTGACAATGGAGGAAAATTCAAGAATAAAGATCTAACATATTTGTGCACTAAGTTTAATATTATTCAACACTGGCCATCTATTTATTATCCTTAGGGTAATGGATAGGCCGAAGCTTCCAATAAAACAATTCTCAAGATCCTGCACCGTATGGTACACAAGTCTGGATAGGATTGGCACCTCCAAATTAATCCAGCTTTATGGGCCTATCACACCAGTATAAGAACTCCAATAGGGGCCACACCCTTTGCTTTAGTCTATGGTGCAGATGCAATACTGCCTATTGAGGTTGAGATTCCTACCTTGTGAGTCTCTTTGAAGGGCCTCATTATAGATGATGACATTAGAATATCTCGGCTACAAGAGCTTGAATTACTGGATGAACATCGGAAGGTGGTGTTTGATCATCTCAGAGCATATCAAAAGAGGATATCTAAGAACTATAACAAGAAGGTTAGACCAAGAGACTTCCAAATGGGTGATCTCATCCTGAGAGAGAATCCTAAGAATCAATAACAGCAGACTCAGAAGGGAAAGTTTGAGCCAAACTAGCTTGGCCCTTATGTTATTACTGTAGTATTTGGGTCTGGTGCTTATCAGCTCTCCACTATAGAAGGTGAACCACTCAAAGAGCCCATCAACACTCTTCACGTGAAGAAATTCTACAGTTGAGATGTCTTCTGCATGCTCATGTACATACTTTATTTTGAGAAAATCCTAAAAATTGTAAAATGTCCTAAAAAAATGACCATCTTAGTGAAAACCTAGCAAACAGGCACTTTGATGTATCTATTATCCTAGTGAAAACCTGGTAAACAAGTGCCTTGATAATACCAAAAAAATCAAAAAATCAAAAAATACAAAAAAAGAAAAAGAACAAAAAAATTGAAAAAAATGAAAATACAAAAAAAGAGAAAAAAAGAAAAATGTACCATTGATGAAAACTTGGTAAACAGGCGTCATGGTAGCAAAAATAGAATTTTTGCCAAGATGGTGAAAACCTGGTAAATAGGTGCCTCTTGTTTCACAATGCTTTATTTGTCACAACGTCTCTTGGCCTTCTCGCATTTGCTTCGCTACTTTTTCCGCTTCAGTTTACTTTTTTTCTTTAGTTCGCTTTCCTGCTTTAGAGTGCTCATGCTTTTGCTTTTCATCATCTTCGAGATTTCGCTCAACCTCACATGGATTGAAACTAGTCATACTTTGGGGGCATATTCCTGGTCTAGGGGGCATTGTCTTATCTTTTGGAGTCTTTCTCCTCTTGCATCGATGACCAGTGAATCTCACTATGTCTACCTGCCGATGCTTCGTAGCATTTTGTCTCTCCTTGAGATTCTCTTTTTGCATCAATCACCAGTGGTTCTCACTGTGTCTTCCTGCTGATGTCTAGCTCTCATTATTGATCTTTATGCTTGAGAATGTCTTGCAACAGTCACCAGTGGTTCTCACTGAGTCTGCCTACTATCACTACATTGCTGAGATTTCTCCCTTCATTTCACTATCTATTTATTCGGCTTCGATATGTTCATTACTTGGGGGCATGGTTCCCCACCTTGATCGCTCTTCAATTTACACTTGAATCAGTAATCTTGTTAAAGGACAACTCTCTACTGGCACAAATTGGTGTTTCTCAACACCTTAATTAAACAGTGTTTTTCAACACTCTCTTTGGACACATCTGTGTTTTTCAACACACTTCGGATATCTCACGATGTAAACATCTCTCGATAGAAATCAAACATAATGCACTCACAAGCACAATGGTGTTTTTCAACACCCTAAACATAGACACATTCGTGAAGTCTTAAAACGTGCTGAGCTATGATTGAATCTTTTTCTGAATGTTGTCTATTCTCATGGAGCTCATTGATATTTTCTTTTGTCTACTACTTGGTGTGGTTTCGATGATCCAACAACGTCAAATAAATAGGGTGTATGTGATAAGAGCTTCTGCATTAGGGTGGAAAAGCCTCACATCCCTTGATCTTGTTTATTTGTACACCAAGGGGAGGTCATAACTATCTCCTTGACTATTATTGTTGTGTTTGTTTACTTACAAATTGTTACTATATCAAGATGGAAACAATGTTCAGGTCACCTTGGCTTTTGTGCCTTGGTGCTTATGTTCGTTTCCTATATTTTATTCGATGAAATTCATATTCAAATTCTTATAGTTGCAGCAGCACTAGTAAGGATTGTATTGACTCTGATGATCCAAAAATACTTGATGATGATAAATATGATGAGTCCAACAACCAAAGTCCTAGGATTGCATTTAGCTTAGGGTTACATTTGCATTGTAGGCTTGCATTCAAATTTTAGGCTTGCATCATAGTATTTTGGTGCTCTCTTCCTTATCTTCTCATTCTTCAAAGGTCCTCATCTTTCATCATAGGTTTCTTGTCGACTGCACGAGTGTTCGGTACTCATTCTCGATCCTCGTTCGCATTCTTTTGGTTAGTACCTGCTGTATATTGCAAATATCATACATGAGATGATTAGTACCATTCCATTCATTTCATTACATTCATTTCCAAAAGGTGCATTTCCATTCATTCATTTGCATTTATGCATCCATAAACATGTGTATCCATTATAAGCATAAATCAAATCATACATAGCATTTATCCATCTAACATCTATCATAGCATTTTCATGTGCACAAACATTTGCATATTCATCCATTTGCATACATTTCTAATCCATACATCTAAATCATATAGGAAATCATCTCATAAAACATACACATTTAAAGCAATATATAAACATGTACAATGATGCCAAAAATCGAGCTCATATATATCGATCGGTCCGAATGTACAAGGGTGCTACTCGAGCACGATATGTCAAAATAGTGGTACAATATACATCAAGATCTAACCACCCGATGGAGGTGGAGGGGGTGGTATTCCTTGCTGCTGAGGGGGTGGCATACCCTACTACTAAGGAGAAGGACTTGGTGGAGGTGGTCCTGATGGAGCGGCCCGAGCACCAGCATACTCTTAAAAGGGTTGTATCTGATCTGATACCTTAGGCACCACAATGGTATATGCAGCATAATAATAAGAAGCCTGGGAAGCCTCATGTCTGGTCTCTAGCTATGATCTCGCTAGTGCCTCTCATAACTCTCAAATCTCTCGATGTCACTCTGATATCCATGTATCTCGAATGATCACCTACGTATGGAGGTCATCACACTCCCTCTGAGACTGTCGAGCTCTCTCTCTGACCCTCCAGAGTGCCTCCTACAAAAGTGCTACTTGTCTGCTTACTGGTGGATTAGTTGGAATAGCATCAGCCATAACTGTGTCATCTTCCTGCTCGGCAGCTCTATCCTGACTGCCACTGGGCCCAGCACCTACATCTAATCCCATGGGTCTCATAGGAATATCAGTCTGAACTATCCTGGGCCATACAACTCTCTCCTGCTACTGTAGAGGTGGCTGTTGTGGCTACTGATCCTATGGCTGCTATCCTAGTGGAGGAACCTGCTATACCTATGGAGGCACCTGCTACTGTGGTGGTGGCTGTACCACCTGAGGTATAAGACCAACTAGAGTCGTAAATCTAGGAAATGGATGTGCTAATAGGTGATCTCTATATGCAGGTGTAACACCTGCATTCGTCACTGCTGCCATATAATTCCACCTGGCTGGTGGTACTCGTGCGTCTATCATGCTATGCCCCCTATCAAGATGCCTCTGTCAGCCCTTCTTCATCTCATCGATGAATTGGGCATAGGTGCAGTACTCTAGAGACACATCCCGTGGTCTCCTGAACTGGCGCAATATGCGCATAAGTAAAAACCGCTCAATAATAGTAATGGTACGTCCTATCAGAGGATGTGAGAAGAACATGTATGATAACTCATGGAAAGCATCATCCCATACCTCAGTGGCTGCCCAAGGTTTCCATATGACTGTGGCCATATCATCTATCTGTGACCTCCACTGCTCAGTCTTACCCAGTGCGGGTTGGGTCATCGGTCCTGCATATCTGTAAATGTATGGCTCTAAAGGCTACCGTGTATCATGGAATATCAACCTGCATATAGGAAGGTGCTCCCAGGCCCAGATCTATAGTATAATGACCCCTGCCGCCATGGTACAGGCACCTTGATACACTATCTCGTGCATCTCATGGTACATTTGCGCGAGCATGCACTCTCCCCATCCAAAAGTAACTGCAAAAACAAACAACATCTTCTGGAGCATGCCGCCCCAGCCACACTCTAACCTATTCTGACCATGATCCAGAACTAGATGACAACTCAGAAATATTACTAATACGAATACCAGGAGATAATCTCTGCCATAACTGTGTATCAACTCCTCCCATGAGATGGACCGGCCCATCACCAAATCATCTTGAAAAATGGCTCTCAAAGCTTGTGTACCATCTCTAGGCTGTGTGCTGTACTCTACATGAGCTCCATGGAAAGGCACTCTCAAAATCTAGTATACATCCTCTGGAGTCACCGTCATCTCTCCCTGCGGCAAGTGAAAGGTGTTCGTCTCTGAATGGAAATGCTCAACTAGGGCACCAAGTAATCTGTGATTCACCTGAATATCGGGTACATCACGTAGGTAAGTCAATCCTAGCCCATCAATGTGGGCACCGTCAGCATCTGATAATCTCTGGAGAAACTCACCCATGATAGGATGATGAGATCAGAAACCGATGTCTGGGAAGTTGACTTGCAAAGCAAGTGACAAAATTGGATCAGTACCTCAACATGATGATTTTCAAAGCAAAAGACAACAAATGCAGTTATGAACCTCTTCTACACACAGTTTAAGATATGGCAACTGGCTGACTCTGTAACGCAAGAAAACAACAATTCTTGAACTCTGGCCAACTTCCCATGTGAGAAAAATCTTTTCCCACACGATCTTTCTGGCTCATGTGAGGCGGGATGTGTTCTCTCGCGAGAATTTAGAAATATCGCGTGGCACAAGCGTGCTCTTTGTGCGAGCGCCAGGAGGGGCCCATGCACGGAACCCCTAACCCGCGTGAGGATTCAGATTCCTCACGTGAAAGGCGACTGAGGCTAGTGTGAGGAAACTATTTCCTCGTGCGAGATTGGGCGGGACAAGTTCTAAATAGCCCTAAAACATGCTAACCACTAAAAATTGATAAAAAAATTTCTGAAATACAAGATCAGGTTATGATTACTCATAGGTGCGTCATACTCCGATGGTCGGTTGTGTCATCGGAAGTGCTCAAAATGGTGTGAATGCATGGGAATGCTCTCAATATTAGCTGGAGCCCTCACCATCGCTAAAGTCAAAAGGTGAATAATGATTTGAAAATGACCCCTCCGATCCTTATATAGCCTTTGACCTAATTTTTCAAAGTGCTCCATTTTCCGCAAAAATTGCACCCTTGGCTAAATGGACTATTCTGAATCCATTTTCGTGATTGAAATCAAAATCTAACACTCCTAAGAAGCTCAAAATCGCATTTTAAAATTTTGGGACCAACACGATCGGACGCTTGTGCAATTAATTTTCTGACATTGCTTGCTTGTCAGGATTATCTCTTGTTATTATTTTCTCAGTTTCTGCAATCTTTTCATCAAAGTCAACTCTAGTCAATTCTGGTCAACTGTGGTCAAACCTAATCAACAAAACCTCTTGATTGCTCTAAATAGATTATGCTCTCTCTTGATCTATATTTCTCTGCGATTTCTTGCTCTCATCACTATGATGTGTCATCTTTCAATTTCACTCCCGAGGGGGCAAGATGATTGCATCATTGAATCTTTTTACATCATTCTCGAATCAATCCGATCTGAATAAAATCCCCATCGCTAGGGGCATCTCATCACTTGGGGCATATTCAGTTTTTCATACCTTATGGTCAAAATTGGATATTCCATGATCTTGAATCTCTAGGGGCATCTTGATGTCTCGCATCTTGTCATCTATCTTTCTAGGTATCTGAGAAATCTAACTCGTATCCTCAAGGATCAAGCTTCGTTTTGGAGATGATTCTTGAAATCTCATTGGGTATTGGGGCAATCTAACCCCAATTCCTAAAAGTTATGCTTCGTTCTGAAGATGGCTCTCAAAAACTCTTTAGACCATTATCTAGGCAATCTAACCTAGATCTCTGAGGGCTAACCTTCATATTGGGGCAATCTAACCCTGATTCTGGAGATAGTCCTAGATCTTCATCAGCTATCAGTGGACATTGGGGCAATCTAACCCCGATTCTGATCTTCTCTTAGTTGATTCTACTTCTTAATCTGATCAGTGTCTTGGTGACCTAACCTAGACTTTCAAAATCTTCATCTTCACTTTAGACTATTCTTTGAATCAATGCACTGCTCGCACATCAATTCAAAGAGGGGCAAAATGTAACACCCCAAAATTGGCACCTTATAATCCAAT
>MU225616.1:1519490-1570437 GCA_018584345.1 Thuja plicata | reverse complement strand
TTAGTACCCACAAATATTGTACTAGGTATAATGAACCTGTTAAAGTTCCTTTGCCCTGTTAGAAGCAGTCTTTACAATATGAGTACAATGACCTAGTTAAAGGTCTGACCCTATTAGGAGTCTTTTAAAAAATCCTATTAAAGGTATATGGCTCACTTCCTAGACTCACTGCCCAATAGGATGAAGGCTACAACCTTCTGAAAGATGATATACACTATATCAAAATGAACTGTTGTGATGACACTGTTGTCTGATCAGTTCCATGTATGCGCAAATGCTCTTACTCTCTTAAAGAGCTATATCATGTACTGACTTCATTATAATTCTCATTTGTATCTTCCTCTTACATAATAATCAATGCTTGTAACATAACTTTACATTACATACTTATATGTTCGTATCTGAATAGGCACGACCCAAAACAAAACACTAGTCGGCCCTAAAACAAAATATACAACACTTTTGAACAATTCAGCTCAAGCGTGTTTACTAAAATGTTAATTACATCATTACAAACATAGAACCAAAGGCACTTGGCCATTACATTAAAAAATAATTCATGTTGATCAAAATAGTAGTCAGCTTCTATGCTCTGTCTTCTGGACTGCTGGTCTACTGATCTGCCTGTAACTTTTCTGTACTATTGTCCCGTACTATGTGTGTCTGGATATAGCATGTACACATGTCATACAATGTATATCTGAATGCACATATGCTGACTCGATCTCTTGCATGTGCACTAATGTGCTGATCGCTGACTATCTCTGTCTGCCCTGTTTTCATACTTAGTCATTTTGTCTTTCATGACAGAAACTAAACATGACTTTGTTGCCGTGATGACAACACAAAATGAGTCATGCATCCTCAGGAAGTCAACTTGCCAACACTATGAGGAATAATAGTGAAAGTGATAGTGATGACCAAGATCTTGATGAGATTGAAGCACTAATGGCTATAAGATTGCAGAGAGGCAAAGGTAGATACAAACGTAAATTACCACTTGTATGTTTTAATTGTAAAGAGATTGGACACTTTTCTGCTAGATGCCCTAACAAAAGAAAAGATGATAGAAGTAATGGTAGATCATATGAAAAGAATTTTGATAGAAGTGATAACAAAGATTACCAAAGAAACTGATAGTCTGACATAAGAGATACCTGAGACTACAAGGAAAAATGGAAGAAAGCTTGTTACCTGGCTAAAAACAAAGCTGGAGATACTAAAACCAAATCTAATGAAGATATTGAGATGGTATTTGTGGCCATGAAGGATGCTTCAGATGAAGAGGAAAGGTATGTTGAGACTGCACTCATATCTAAGGTTAGTAAGAATGATGTTGGATTATAGATAGTGGCTGCACTCACCACATGACCGGTGATAAACAAAATTTTGAAACTTTTGAGTATTATAATGGTGGATCAGTAAGAATGGGTAATGACTCACCTTGTCCAATTGAAGGTAACGGAACTATAATGTTGAATAACCTGATCAAATGTGAAAATGAATACTGGGTAAAAGGACTTAACTATAACCTATTGAGTATTTCATAGCTGAATAACACAGATCACTGAGTTGCATTTGAGAACAAAAAGGAAAAGATCTTTAATGAATCAAGAAGGCTGATCAAAATTGGTGAACAAACAAAAGGTAACCTATTCTATCTTGATGATATTAACACCACTTGTTTAATGGCTAGAAATGAAGACATATGGTTGTGTCATAAGAGATTATGTTATGTGAATTTTGGCAACATGATTAAGATAAGTAATAAAAGGAAAGTAAGAGGCTTACCAAGCATGCCAAAGCCCGAGCATATCATGTGTAATATTTGTCAAAAAGGTAAAATGACAAAGTCTAGTTTCAAGAGAAAAAACCATACGTCTAATGCTATTCTAGAATTAGTGCATACTAATCTATGTGGACCCATGAGAACAAAGAGTTACAATGGTGATAGATATTTCATTCTCTTTGTTGATGATTACTCTATAATGATGACAGTTATGTTCTTAAAAGAAAAATCAGAAGCATTCAAAATGTTTAAATGGTATAAAGAAATTGTAGAAAAACAAAGTGGTAAGGAACTAAAATGATTAAGATCAGATAGAGGAGGAGAATTTATTTATGATGAATTCACTAACTTTTGCAATGAGCATGGAATTAAAAGACAGGTTTCTACACCAAGAACACCACAACAAAATGGGATTGATGAAAAAAGAAACAGATCCATTGTTGATTGTGCAAGAACATTGATGATTGAGAAAAGAATCACTCAAACACTCTAGAGGGAAGCTGTAAGTAATACTGTCTACACATTGAACAAAATTCAATTAAAGAAAGACACCAAGAAGACACCCTATGATCTATGGTATGGATACACACCCAATGTAAGTTACTTCAGAATCTTTGGAAGTCAATGTTATATTTTGAAAGAAGATAGAAATGGAAAGCTTGACTCCAAAAGTGAAGAAGGAATCTTTTTAGGGTATTCCACCAAATGAAAGGCTTATAAATGTCTTAACAAGTCCTCTAATAAGATCATTGAAAATGCAAATGTTAGAATAGACGAATATGAAGAGAAAAATGATGAGGAAAGTAGAAAAGAACCATAAGACTACAACAAGTTTGTTTACAATGAAGAACCTAACACTCTTCCTGAGAAATAGTGTATCGCTCCCGAGCGATAAAACATTGCACCCAAGCATCAGGATACAAACACTAAAAATCAGGAAATTGCTCAAAATGATGTTCTAAGTGATGGAGATCAGAATGAAGGTGAAAATGATGATCGGAATGATGAACAAAGAGATCAATTGATACTTTCCAAGTATGTCAGAAGACATCATCCACAAAACCAGATCATAGAAGATAAGAAGGTTGGAATGAGAACAAGAAGTAAGTCACTAAACACTCTATTTTAAATTTGTGATTTTGAGCCTAAATCTGTTAATACTACACTTGAAAATGAAGAATGGGTCAGTGCTATGAATGAAGAAATAGAATAGATTGAGAAGAACAGAACATGGACATTTGTACCTAGAGCAGATGACAAGAATGTCATTGGTACCAAATGGATATTCAGAAACAAGATGAATGAGAATGGAGAAGTCACAAGAAACAAAGAAAGATTAATATCTAAAGGGTATGTAAAAGAAGAAGGTATTGATTATGGAGAAACCTTTGCACCCATTTCTAGACTAGAAGGAGTAAGAATTTTACTTTCTTTTGTTGCATACAAAGGATTCAAGGTATACCAAATGGATGTCAAATCTGCATTCCTAAATGGAATACTAGAAGAAGAGGTATACAATGAACAACCAGAAGGGTTTGTTGATCCTAACAAGGGAAACATGGTTTGTAAACTACACAAAGCCTTGTATGGATTGAAACAAGCACCTAGAACCTGGTATGAAAGACTTCACTCCTATCTCATAAGCATTGGATTTGTAAGAAAAAGTGAAAATAGAAATATATATTTAAAAGAAGATTCCGATGATAATATTGATTGCTGAAATATTTGTTGATGATATCATATTTGGGGGTAATGATATGTTATGTAAATCCTTTGCTAATGAAATGAGCAAAAATTTTGAGATATCAATGTTTGGGGATATCAAATTCTTTCTTGGTCTACAGATTCTTCAACATGATGTAGGCATATATATCACACAATCCAAATACATCAAGGAAGTGTTGAAGATATTCAAGATGGAAGATTCCAAGCCAGTTTGAACACCTATGGCAACCAGATGCAAGATGACAAAGGAAGATAAGTCAAATGAGGTAAATTAGACCTTGTATAGATCAATGATTGACAAACTAATGTATGTTGTTCATACTAGACCAGATATAGCACATGCAATTGGAATAGTTGCTTGATTCTATGCAAATCCCAAAGAATCACACATGACTAATGTCAAAAGAATTCTGAGATATCTAAATAATATCAAAGACTATGGCTTATGGTATAAAAGAGAAGGCAAATTTGAGCTTCAAATCTATATTGATGTTGATTGGGCTGGAAACTTAGATGACAGGAAGAGAACAACTGGAGGAGTATTCTTCATGGGTGTCAAACTTCTCACATGGATCAGTAAGAAGAAAGGATGCACCTCACAATCTACTATAGAAGCAAAATATGTGGCTACTACTGCCAATTTCTCTAACATTTCATGGATCAAACAATTAGTGGAAGGTATGAATATGAAAATTCTTGAGCTAGTGATTATCTATTGTGATAATACCAGTGCAATAAACATGTTAAAGAATCCATGCATGCTAAGAATAAGCGTATTGCTATCAAGTATCATTACTTAAGAAATCAAGTGCATGAGAAATAGGTGATAATAGAATATGTTCAATCAAAGGAACAATTAGCTGACATATTCACAAAGCCATTGCCTAAAGATACATTTGAGTACCTAAGAAAGAGACTAGGGGTCCGACCCTTGTCTATTGGTTAGTAAGCTGACTAGGAGGCTGCATCAGCCTACAAAAAATCAAAAGATCATTCATGTTGATTCAAAAAAAGAGATGAAATACAAAGTTACATCAGTACAAAACAAGGTGCTTATCTGCACCGAACACCAGAGTGATTCTGTTGTTGATGAATAAGGAAATTCAAGGAGTATATTATAAAAAGGAGGAAGGATATACTTTGGCATTGTCATTAAAGGGAGAGATGACTGGAGAGATTACTTGAGAGAGATGTAACCTGTAAGGGAGAGAATATCCAAAGGGAGAGATTACATATTAAATATCCATCATAACTATCAAAAGGGAGAGAATTATCATAAAGGAGAGATGACTTAAGGGAGAGATTACTTAATTGTTGTCAAAGGAAAAAGAGATGATCAAGGAGAGGAATAGTCAAAGGGAGAGACAACATCAAAGAAGAATTTCTACAACAGAGGGAGAGATAAAATTAGAATATTGCTACATCTATCCAGTAAAGGGAATAAAGATTGAATAAAGTACTCTGCAAGAATCAAATCTAAGCTATATGAGCTTACCGAGAGCCAGATATTTGTATTGGTTATAGAAAAATAAGTTTGATAGATTGATGAACTACAAATGATATATTTCATATTGTATTAGTAGTAATGTAGTGTGTTTCCATCAATACCAAAGGGAGAGAATGATAAACTATAACTGATTGAATGCTTGAAGATGTTAAGTTGATGATCACCAAGCTATAGAAAGCTAATGCAAGACATTAAATCAGTTAATGTATTGTATTATCATTGATGTCAAATTGATATAATCTAATTGGTTATATACATAGTGTCAAAGACTTCAAAGAACCAGAGAGATAAAGGTTATGCATTCTATAATGCATAAAAGTTTAGTATGCACTAAGTGAAAAAAAAACCGACAGAAAGTGAACCCCAATGGATAGAGAAACCCGAGATAAAAGTCACACTAATACCCAAGAAATAAACCTGAGCAAGCATTACCAACAAGAAAAACCACTGTCTTACTTGACAGACAGACAACCCCAATAGACAGACAACCCTAACGGATAGAAAACCCTGATGGAAAAAGATTCCCGAGGACAATAGAAGTCAAAGACCGAGCTAACAAGGAGTTAAACATCGAAAAGAATTGAAGTTCAGAAATGAAAAAAAACTTAGTTGGAAAGAGATAAATATGGATTTAACTAGTTGCTAACATTTTTTTCATCAACAAGTTAAAATCTAGAGATAAGAGATAGTTTTAAAGCTATTTTATTCCAGTTGTCAAAGAGAAATCTCTAGGTTAAAAATAAAGTAAAGTTTTAAAGAAAGAAAGGTGAGAATTAGGGGTGAATAGAGAATAATATGCTGAAGAGAATACTTGTGAAGGAAAAATTCATACAGTCCTGATCAAAAAAGCTAAAGAATAGAGTTAAATATTTCTGCAGACACCGAGCAATAGAGAAACACAACATCACCGAGAAGAAGGAAGTGGAGAAAAGGTATTGAAAGGAAACATTGATCAGAAAGGTATTATCAGCTTATAATAGATCTAAACATCTACAAAGTATAGTTGTTTATATGAACAG
Source organism: Thuja plicata (assembly GCA_018584345.1). Taxonomy (NCBI): domain Eukaryota; kingdom Viridiplantae; phylum Streptophyta; class Pinopsida; order Cupressales; family Cupressaceae; genus Thuja; species Thuja plicata. The sequence continues at coordinate 1,564,397 of MU225616.1, read as the reverse complement.
ATCATATAATGTTTCAGTTTAACCATTGATTGAGAAAGTCTCTTGACTGAGCAGTATTTAACACTCTTTTATATATTGAGATACATCCCAAGGAGTATCAAAAAGTTAATTCATGAAGATAGCATAGTGAAATGCCAGATATAAAGTGATTAACTGTTAGTGATAAATTATCTAACAAGGTCGCACTTAGCAGTGTTTTTGTAACCTTTAATAGGGTTGGCTCTTCACTGAGCTCACTTCAGAAGAGTGAAGATTTTGGGTTACCGATCCCAAGTGTTTTTTCCCTTAACAGGGTTTCCACATTAAAAATACATGTGTCAAATATGTTTATGAGTCATTGCTTTCATGTTTTGCTTTACACATTACTAAAATAGGATTGATTGGTAAACACTAACTTATTTACTATATTTTGGTAAATGATAGACTGCTAATCGGTAAATATTAAGATTAAGGTTTAATAGTGAACTCTGAGAAGTAGTTATTTGATAAGATTATTTCAAGGCATACATTGTGTAGGACTAAAGATAAATAGAGGCTTATAATTGTGGTAATAAGTTTTTGGGTTAATTTATTGGAATATTTTTGAGGCCACTGATTCACCCCCCTCTTAGTTATTCTAATAGAAAACCAGAATAAAAAGGTACAAACTTCTTTCTGATTGATCGTCTAGATTACCAGATTGATTTCCAAGTTAGATAGATATGTTTAGTAATGTGAACAAGTGTTTAGGATATTAGGATAATCATAAAAATGGATGTTTGATTTGTCAATCTAATAGGATAGAACACTAATTGATAGGATAAATGATCATATTGGTCCCTTCTCAAGATCTAGAGTTATGAACAATAAGTTGATGCGCTCAAAAAGAGAAAAGGATTGATTGAATTGGTTTGATTGACTTATAATGATCCACTGATATAATGATAGTGATATAATTCCCTTGTTTGTAGAACAGGTACATTTCTATAAATTGTATGTATAGAATCTAGCATCTTGGATCCTTAAATTATCCAATGAGTTCATGGATCTAGAGTTACACGTTGTCGAGAAGTGTGGTTTAAGTTTCCTCCTTGAGATTCCTCGGTTCCAGCTGAACCGGGGTTTACTTACAACTGTGGTAGAGAGTTGGCACTCTAACCATAATACTTTCCACCTTCCTCTTTTTGAGATGGCAATCACTCCCAAGGGTGTCTATAGATTTCTCCGCATCCCGACTCAAGGAGAGAAAATTTATTATGATCAGGTATATGATGGAAGCATATGCAGACACATCTTTGGTGATGACACAATTAGAGATAATACGATCACATGGACACAATTTTATTCATTCCACACTTTTCCAAAAGTATTAGGTGCAGTGATAGGAGGATTACTACATCCTGACAAATGAGGTCACGGTTTCTCAATTGGTTGGGGTCAGATCCTAGAGGATTTGATTAAACATCCTTAATGGTTTGATTGGGGTTCTTGTGTGTTAGCATAGATTTATCATGATTTTCATGAGGTTTTATATAGAGCGAGTACAACTTTATTAGTAGGTGTGATATCATTGTAGTTATGGACCTAGGAGCAAGACCTATAGCAACTCATTTTTGAGGTTGAGGATGGCCGTATGCCTTTTTATATGATGGGATAGTTGTCCAGCATTGTCTGGGAAAACTTGAGTACTACCATCATACTATTGATGACATCGAATAGGTCATCTGGAGACCTTACCTTGGATGCAATGGATGGTGGGAGGATGATGATGAGCTTCCCTATATGTTTTCTCCTCGATGGATGATTGGTCGATCACCACTTGTGATTGAGAGATTCTTCTTTGGGCAAGTGTTGAGATAGTATGGCTGAGTATAGGATATGTCGTAGGGTATAGAATTATATGCATGGGTAGAGGTAGAGAAATCCATGTGGGGAGCACAGGTTGATTATGAGTTTTCATGTACAGATATTGACAGATTGGGATTCGTCCCTTGGGACATGTTAGATCATGTTGCTGAGGTTGGGATGTCTGCAGAGCATAGAGAGTCATTTTGTCGCCATAGATTTACTATATTTATTGATCCTGTAGAGCCCATTCCTGATATGGATGATACATCTGTTGATGATGGTGGAGATGGACTTGGCAGAGGTGGTGGTCTGAGAGGTCGAAGATAGCGAGCTCCTAGAGTATAGAGAGCTCCTAGGGCTTTAGGAAAAGGATAGGTGGGACCTTGGATGCGGGGTGGTGGTTTTGTAAAGCCAAGATAGAGACCAGGATAGGTATAGGAAAATGTTCATCCCATACCAGCTGCAGTATGGGGCCAACAGTGACACAGGATTGGTAGGCATGCACAGATAGTTTCTACTAGATAGGCTCCAGGAGTAGAGGCTTCTCCGTAGGCTCCTCCATTACAGGGACATATTCTGACAAAAAAGGTGCCTTTATAGATTCCAATTATACAACAGGTACCTTTAGCACCATAGGCACCACATGCTCCTCAGGCTCCTCCACATGCTCCACAGGCAATAGATGCCTTAACACAGGATGTGAGGACCTTACAAGCTGGTATGACATCTATGAGTCGTCGGATTGATCAGGTGGCTACCATGGTGTAGTAGTTTATGAAAATGATGGCGTAGATGCCTAGTGTAGCTAGCATTGTATGTGTTATTTTGTATACCTATTGTCTGCAACACAACACTTCAATAAGTCATTATATTAGTTAAAAGAAAAAGTTAGCAAGAAAATCAATCACTAAAATTGACCTATTGCTTCCTATCTAACAAGAGTGTGAAGAATGCTATAATTTCCCTCAGATTATGCATTAATCAATGACATATACAACTTAGAATGGAATATTTAAATTAATTTACTCTAAATGCTCAAGAAATGTTCATTTTAATAGCTCCAAAATGAAAGATTATAACAATGTAATGAAAGATTGAGCTAAAATGCATGAACATCTATGAAAATAAGAGCAGCATAAGTTTGCAATTAACAATTAAGAATTAGGGGCCCATTGAGCTTAAAATTCATTCTATTTATAGAAGAATTTGGTGAATATGAGGTTAGGATTGAAAGTGGAAGAGAGGTGGAGATTGAATCTTTTGTGATCCATGTGAGGTGATCCAAGTGATTTAACTCACATTGGTTAGGGATTTGACTTTCCCTTTTTGCAAATGGAGTTGTAATTAGGATTTATTTAATTCCTTTTAATTAATTACTTTAGCCATGTTTTTGATTTATTTTGATTGAATTGAATTGATTTGATTTAATTGGCTAAGACAATTAATTTAATTTAGTGATTAAATCACTTAGGAAACGAAATTTGATTTTAAATGAATTATTGCAATAAATTGAAGAATTGTCTTGACATAATTAGGGGTATGATCACACTTAGGGAAAATAGGGTCTATGGTCAAAGCAGACCAAATTAGGGTGGTTACATTTGCCCCTCTTTGAATTGATGTGCGAGCAGTGAATTGATTCAAAGAAAGTTTTGATGTTGACTTCAGAAAGTTTAAGAATTTTGCACTTGATCGAACAAAATGTCTGATAATATCAGTATCACACTTGATTAAACTATGACTAATAGAATTGAATTTGAACTTGATCGAACAAATGTCAATAAGAAAAGATCTTAAAGATACCAATTTTGAACTAGGTTATCATTCGAGAATTGATAATACTGACTCTGAACTTTATCAAATGAAGGTCGGTACAAAGATGCTAGGAGCTTAATAAGAATCTAAGAAAAAGTAGACATAAGATATCCAGCTTGTGAGAACCGAACCCTTCAATCCAATAGTCCCGACTTAGTCAAGGAAATGTCATGCCTTTAGTCTTTAGATGACAAAGTTGTTTTAATGTTGTTTTGAGAAAGAATTTGATTGATTTAAGTGTGAACACCCTTAGGAATGAAATTGAAGGAAAAAGAATAAATCCCTTTATAGAGTGATATATCACTTGAATTGATCGATTGAATCAAGAAAGAATCAATTTAGAAGAAGTGAAGAAACGAAGGTGTGTTAAGAGAAAACATAATTTTACCAAGTTAATCACGTCAAAATGTGAGTTTTGAGTCTAATAAAATGACGACAGACCAAGATTTTGATGAATAATATGCCATTTGATGATATAGAACCCGTAAAAATGATTGCATAAAGCCTGCAAATCATTTTTGGAATGTAGGGAGCAATTCTGCATTGTTGGTGACTGTCGTAATTTTTTTACTATGCTATGTAAAACATCATTTGCGCATTCGATTTCATTCTTGATTGATCAAAAAGAGAACAAAATTGAGTTTTAGTTGTCTGGGAGGAGTTCCAGAGCTCCTAAATAACTTAAAATGTCAAATATATATCTCAAAATTCACTTTTTATCCATTCATTTTCACTTTTATCCTTGGTAATTTTGAGAGCTCTATAGAGAAGATGGTGATCCCCATGGAGAAGCATCAATTCAAACTCATCCAATGACATTAGTGTCCAGCTGACTACTCACCTCCGGTAAGTACCTAAAAACCTACCTTGTCAAATTTTATGTTTCCATTTTTATGCATTTTGGTAGTAGTTATAGCAAGTTTAATTATGAATCGTTTCCCATTTTTAGGATCGTATCCAATTAATTCCGCATTGCATCCTATTTTTGCGAAAAATTCCATGTCATATCCTATATTTTTAGGATCGCACCCTATTTTTTGTTTTTCATTGCATTTGGGAATGTTAGATAGGCATTTGAAGATTATCGCGTCTTGTGAAAATAGGGTCACATTACGCATCCCGCATCACGACCTGTTAAAATAGGATCACTTCCTGGAGTCCCCATCACATCCCAGAAATCATGGATCACATCTTGTTAAAGGGATCGCACCTCATAGGAACAAAGTCATTTATGGTTTTAGACTTATTTTTGTTTGAATTTTGACTATTTTTCTCTGTCTGATGACCAAAAACACTTCCTATAATCTCTGTCTAATTTGAACTTTTCTATAATTTCTATCCTTTTAAACATGTTCCTTTTGAGGTTGTGTCATTCGGAGGACCATACCCTGGTCATGTCCTTTCTTTGTCTAGATCTTTGATCATGATGAGGTAGAGCTAGTCACTTGAGTTGGTTTATTAGCTTTGAGAGATTTACCCAACATTAGGGTAAATCAGGGGTTGTTAACTGTTCTAGTTGAGAGATGGAATTCTAAGAACAACACCTTCCATCTTCCAACTGACAAGATGACCATCACACCCGAGGATGTGTGGCATATTCTGCAAGTTCCTTTTATGGGTCGAGAGGCGCACTTTGATTCCACTTCTGTTACATCCATTGTCAGGACGCGATGATTCTTTGGAGATGATACTATTGCTCACTGATACCACACTTAGGACTACGTATACGATCACTATGATTGTCTTCCTATGTATTTGGCCAGATTGATTAGAGGCATCCTTATGCCTGACAAAGGATAGCATAGATTCATGGTTGGTTGGGTGGACATGCTAGAGTAGATGGTCATGTCATCCCAAAGATTTTCATGGGGCAGCTATGTTCTTTCTCATATTTATAGAGAGTTACATGAGATAGTGTACCAGTATTCATGTAGTATGACTGTTGGGATCCTTGTATTACAGATCTAGGCCTGGGAGAATATCCTTGTTATATGGTCAATAGTTGACAGGCAACATCTAGATCAACAGCCATATGTGTATATGTACTCAGGTTGGATTCAACAACCCCATCTGAGCAAGGTAGAGTATTGGCACCGGGTGTTTGATGATATGACTATAGTAGTGTGGTGACCATACCTTGACTATGAGGAGTGGGTTTCCAAAATGCAACATATGCCTTATTTTTTTTAGAGCAAAGTTTTGATTGGATGCACCAGATACATAGTAGAGCGCTTCCTGGTTACTAGAGTATTGAGGTAGTATGACCGTGTGTAGGGAAGGTGCCAAGATTTAGCAGTATATGCACGTATTCATGATGAGAAGCCATAGTGGGGTACTCAATTAGTATATGAGACAGTGTAGCGGGCTATCAAAGATATGGTTGGAGTTTGTTGGGACCTCTTTGTAGATGTTGCAGATGCAGGATTCTTAGATGGTTATCTTTCCTAGATGCTTCAGCATCCATTTCCACATTTTACAGCTCCTAAAGAGGTAGTTCCTCACATCAAGGACCCTTTAGATTATGATACTACTGGTGTTTGACTTATGAGAGGCAAAGGGGGAGCTTAGAGAGAGACGAGATGGAGGGAGGGATGGTGGGAGAGATGGTGGGAGGCGAGATGGGAGGCACCCTCCTCCGGACAGAGGACAGGGTCCAGATAATGGTGATGATGGCAAAGATGATAGGGGTGGGGGTGTAGTGGGAGGTGGAGAGGGTGTCAGTGGAAGAAAGAATCATCTCACATTTTTTTCTCCCCAAAGAGATCCAGGTCCATTGTTGACTAGAGAGAAGCAGCGATAGTGACAGCAACAACAGGATACGCAGTAGGATAGGCCACAGGATAGGCCTACTAGATAGGATACAAGAAGAGGTTTAGGTAGAGATGGTGATTCCTTGACATAGTGTGAGCATGAGCATGAGAAGCTTAGAGTGAGGATCAATACACTAGAGGCCTTACTTGAATACATGGATGTACAGGTTGAGTGTTTGAGAGTAGAGAGAGAAACACAAGCTTGCACTGCTACACATTAGGGACAAAGAGAAGCTTATTACTTCAATTTATATCATGTTGCAGTTATAGAGGGTTAGAGAGAACCTTCCTATTCTCAGATTTCTCACCAGTCTAAGGGGGCTATGCCTCCACCAGCTCTGTTTGTACCACCTCCTCCTCCTCCTCTAGATCAGGGAGAGGGTGGTAGTCAGACCTGATTCTACATTTTTGTCATATTTTGAGATCATTTATTGTATATCTGGATCCTTCTGAGATCATTTATTGTATTATGACTTGTGATACATGTATATTTGATTCACACTTGATACTCTGATACTCTCTTGTATACATTTTCCACATTTTTGATCTATTCCATATCTGATATATCTGAGAAATTTGTTCCTGATCTTGATATGTTCATGGGTTTTCTTGCTTTGATAGATGTTTAGATTTGATGCACATGTGATTATGATCTTGGTCTCTTGATGAGTTAGATTAGATTTGTGATGACATCATTTATGCTCTTTGATTTATTACTAATATGTAAATATGTTTCAAATGATACTAAGTGAATATGAAAATGTATGTTTTTGAGATTTTCTTTATGAAAATATATGTATGGATGCACTTAGGATGTAGAAATAAACACAATGCTTGAATGCTTTGTTTTTGTATTTTCTTTTTTTCATTTATGAATGCAGAATGTATGTCATGGATATGCAATGATATTAATATCAGTAATATTTATGTAATTAACTTGGATTTTGGATGGATCAAGAAATCATTTTAAGCTCAAGTATTTTATGCTTTTCTTTCAAAATGAATCATACAATCTCTAAATACATCTACATGCAGACTCTTAGGACTGTCACTGATTTGTATACATTGTAGCATTTTATCATCATTGGGCATTTTTGTAATGGATATCATCTGATAGTACAACTATCACTAATACCCACTGGTATCATGAAAGTCTGAATACTATGTGTATTGGATGCAATGTCGGAAATAAACTTAAGCATCAAGGCATAGAAACCAGGATGACAAGTTAGTTATCTCCTTTTACTATTAAGAATCAGTTTCTATTCAAGTGTAATGTAATATATGTGACTTGCAATGACCTTTAAAATTCATATCCTTGGGTATATCATGTTTCGTACACCTTAGTAAGAATCTGATTTAGAAAAAAGCCAAGGAAATTGTTTCAACCTCACCTTAGTTTACACATAGCAAGGATAGAGATATATGCAGATATCCACTCATGTTGGCAGCCCTTACCATTAACATTAAAGTTAGGTGAAATTTATAGGATCATTTGGCACAATCACCATACAAAAAAAAAATCAAGAAAATGTTATGCCCCCTGTCCTTGCAACTCTTTGTCTTTGAATAGATGTCATGGAGTAACTTGGAAGAAATAACAATCACCAATTGATAATCAATCAAGAAAATTCATAACCTCTTAGATGCCCCTAGTATGAAACATCATGGGAACATTAAAAGAGTCATAATGAAACCAAGATCAGACTATATGTTTAAGTAGTATTGAGAAATATTGTAGATTCATTTTTCAAGCGCAGTAGAGATTCATCAATCAAGATTTTTGGAATTAAGAAATATGTGTTTCATGTCTGAGTATACAAGATTAAATTTTTCAGCAGTTGCAATCCAATGTAGTTTTTAGGAACATTGGTTGATTAAAGTGTTGAGAAACACTAGTTTTTTTGTGATTAAAGTGTTGAGAAACACTAGGTCATTGAAAGTGTTTGATTAAAGTGTTGAAAAACACTAGAATGATGTCTGTTATAGGTAAGTGGTGTTGAAGAAACACCTTTGTTTGTGCTAGTGATGTTTTGATGCAAGTATTGAGAAATACTATTTTGAGAGGTCAACCATCCTAGACAGGAACCTAGGACAACTTAGAAGACACAAAAAAACATGCTAGCAATGATGCCCCCAGTGCAGAATGACTATTCCTAAGAAACAAATGTAGACAAATCCCAAGCAAGGATAGGACAATTGTAAGGAATTAGATTCAACCAATTAGAATAGGTACAATCATGAAGGATTAGTATCATCGATGTATTGATAGATAGAGCACAGAGTTTGAGTGATGCCTATTTGCCAGGTTTTCAAAACTCAACAAAGCTTTTTATTTTTGCTACCAAGACACTTGTTTGCCAAGTTTTGATCAAGGCACTTTTCTCTTTTTTAATTTTTTTGTTCTTTTTTATTTTTATTTTTAAATTTTTTTTGTAGTATCAAGGCGCCTATTTGCCATCTTTTCACTAAGGATACCTTTTTTCAGGACTTTTTCCACTATTTTTAGATTTCTTCAGGATCATTTTTTTTTTCATTTTATGGTATTTTCTGAGATTTTCATTGCACAGGCTCTACTAGCCAGGTATCAAGCATAGAATCACTTCAAATGTAGAGTATTAATGGGATAGGGAAGAACATCTCCCTCAAGTGTAGGTGACTAATACGCTCCAGTCCCAAAAGTTGTTGTAATGACATAAGGTCCCAGCCAGTTGGGTTCAAACTTTCCTATCTGTTCTCTATTTGGCTGGTTCTTATGATTCTCTTTTAGAACAAGATCCCCCACTTGAAAGTGTTGTGGTTTGAACTTTTTATTGTACCCTTTTGACATGCATTTTTGGTATACTTTCAGGTGATCAAACACTTGATGCCTACGCTCATCAAGTAATTCTAGTGCATTCACCCTATCAATACAGTATTGTTCATCAGTAACAAGACCTTGTAAAGATACCTGCAATGATGGATTTATACCTCAATAGGTAATACTACCTCAATGCCATAGACTAGAGAAAATGACGTGGCTCTAGTTAGTGTTTTAATACTTGTTCTATAGACCGAAAGTGTTGGATTTAGTTGCAAATGTCAGTCTCTGCCAGACTTACTCACAGTTCTGTGTAGGATTTTAAGAATGTTTTTTTTAGATGCCTCAACTTGTCCATTACCTTCAAGATAATAGATTAAAGAACAATGTTGAGTAATGTGAAACTGTGTGCAAAGGTCTTTGATGTATTATTTTTTAAATTAGCCCCCATTGTCTATTAAAATTGAATAGGGTATCCCATACCTACAAATAATGGAGTTCAAGATAAACATAGCCACCAGTTTTCTAGTGGCTTTGATCAGCGGCATGGCTTTGACCCACTTAGTGAAATACTCAGTGGCCATAATGATGTATTTGTGTCCACTTGAAGAATTAGGATATATTTTTCCAACCAAATCAAAAGCCCATTGTTGAAATGACCAATGTGTTATAAATGGTAGCATTCTCTTGCAAGAGTATGGATGATATTTTCATGTGTTTGGCATTTGTGACATGTCTTTGAAAATATAACAACATATTTTTCCATCGTGGGCCAGTAATAGCAAACTTTTAGCAGTTTTTTAGCTAACGAAAATTCATTTGAGTGCGAATCACATACACCTTCATGGACTTCTTTTAATGCGTGATCCAACTCTTCTTTTTCTAAACACCTAAGAAGTGTACTGTCAAGACCTCATCTATATAAGTTATTAGTAATGAGGACATAACGTGATTTTGTCCTAATTAATGCTCATTTTTCATTTCTTGATAAGCCATCGCGCATGGGTTGGTCAGTTAGATAGGTAATGAGTTTGGCGTACCGTGATTGGTCTTGTGTATTCAAAGCACAAATTATTTGGTACTCAGGGGTATCAAAAGCTGGGTAGGATAGTTCTTCCACCAAGAATTCATAGAGGAATTGATGTTCTTCTAGTTGTAACATGGATGCTAGTGTAGCCATAGCATATGCGACTTTGTTTTCTACTCTTGGTATTTGTTGGAATGTGATCAAGATAAAGTAATTTTTTAGGTCATCAACCAGTTGTTTATAAGGCATCATATTTTCATCTTTAGTCTGATAGTCTCCATTTACTTGATTAATAATAAGCTGAGAGTTACCATACACATGTAAATCTATGATCTTTCATTCCATAGCTAATTTATGACCATTCACTAATGCTTCATATTCAGAAATGTATTTTGGTGCATGGAAACATTAATTTGTATGCCTTGGGTATCTTGTAGCCTTGAGGAGTGATAAATAGAACTCCTACTCTAGAGACTTGTTGTGTGAAAGAACCATAAAAGTACATCTTCCACAGATGTTCAATTAAATGCATTATTGTATCATCAGGAAATTCAATTATCAAAGGTGCATCATCTTGCAAGGATGAATCAGCTAATTGATCTACGAGGAATTGTCCTTTAATAGCCCTTCTATCCACATACTCAATATCAATTTTTCTCAGAATCAGGACCCACTTTGGTAGCCTTCTTGTTAATTTAGTCTTGCTTAAGAGGTATTTCAGAGGAGCTATTTTTTCAATAAGATTTACTGTATGGGACAACATATAATGTATTAATTTCTATGATGGAAAGACAACTGCTAAGTAAGATTTTTTAATTATACTATAATTGAGTTCATAAGATACTAGTGTTATGCTAATATAGTAGATTTCTCTTTCCTTTTTAGTTTCATCTTCTTGAGCCAGCAATACTCCCAACGATGTAGCTATAGCAAAGATATATAGGAGTAATGGCTTTCCATGAATGGGTGTCATAAGAACAGGAGGAGTAGCCAAGTACTCTTTTAATTCTTTGAAGTTGTTTTCACAATGTTCGTCCCATGTTAAGGTAACACCCTTATGTAGTAGTTTAGTAAAAGGTTGTACTCTGTCTACAAGTTGTGAAATAAATGTCCTAATTGACTGCAATCTTCCTTGCAATTTCCTCATTTGACTAATGTTACGTGGAGGTGACATTTCTAGTATATCTTTAACTTTTGCAGGGCCCACCTCAATTCCTTTTGTTGATAAAATAAACCCTATTAGCTTTCCTGATTGAACTCCAAAGGTACATTTCTTTGGATTAAGCCTGAGTTGAAATTGCTACATGTGATCTAATATCTTCTGCAAGTGTTCAATATGAGTAGTCCTTGTTTTTGACTTACATAAGGTATCGTCCACATAATCCTCCATGTTTTTATGTATCTATAAGATCTAAAATGGTAATATATAAAATGTATTACATTTAAAAAGGAATGGGGGTAAATAAGATGCTCCCCTTTTATCCTTAGATACACAAATGAAGGATCCAAATTGATTAACCCTAAAGGAAGGATCAATGCATAAATGAATCAATCATTTGGAGATAAGAGAAAAGAGGAAGATCTCAAATTCCCATTTTAGAAAAGAATGTGTGATAGGTTTAGATAGATTAAGAACTTTAATTGAAATGGATAGGAGAAAAGTACTAACCTTAAAATGTTACAGATCTAAAGAATGTTGTTTTCAGGGGTCTGCACTCAGTTTTTGGAAAATATGAGACTAGATCTGGAATAGAAACACAGAAATGAACAAAACCCAGAAATCTTTTTTCGATCTAACATAGTTCCAATTTTGACCCTCAATTCAATGTCACCATTGACCTAGAATTTCTGATTCTGACCTAGGGTAGAATCGACCTCAAAAGTATCCGACATAAAATCTATTTCCAGATCCCAAAAGTTTTCTGAAAAGGGTATCTGAATCTGCACTCCAGTTTGTTGTTCCAAATCTGTACCTACAACAAAAATGGAGTTGTTTGTTGGGGGAGGGGTTTGTCTTAGTCAAACTCTAGTTTTGGAATTAATCTCAAATTATAATTGAAATTGCATAAGTAAAACAAAGTAAATGAACAAATTCACCTTTCTTGTAGAAGCCCTTGTGGAAGATTTGAATCCGTGGATCCACAAGTATGCATGCACCAAATGGATGTAGAATGTAGAATGTAGAATGTAGGATGTCTCAAATAAATTGCTTTTAGATCTTCAACACCAATCTTGAATGGATATTTTAATAACAAGAGGCTCGAAAGAATGTGGATGGAGAAATATTCAACAAGAGGGCTCCATGGAGCTTGAATCCTTCAATAGCCACCAATGGATCTTCTTGATGAATTGAGTGCTTGAGAAGTGCTTGAATGCTTGAGAATGGACGAATTCTTCAATGGATACTTGGATTGATTCAAATGTTTCTTCCTCACCTTTGGATTTTACTCTTAAATTCTTGAGCTCTTGTGATTATGATTGATGATGGCTATGGTTGCTTATGGTTATCAAGTCTTAGAGAAAATGAGAGGAGAAAACTTCCTTATATATGAAACTAGGGCACAATCTTCTAGAGAGGCCTACATAGGAGAATCAAAATCTAATTAGACCTATACCCTTAGAAGAGGACCGATATTAAATATGATTTAATATTTTTTTCTTTGAAGACCGAAATAGCCGACCTGGAAGCGGGAATCAACTCTTTCTAAAGCTCGACATCCGAAAACCCTTGAAATCTAGAATCTGGACCATAGGTGAGAAAAAGGTTGATTCTGACCTAGGTTAAGGTCAGGGTCAACCTTGACCTAGGTCAAGGTCGAGGTCAACCTTGACCCAAAAAGGTTGACTTTGACCCTAAGGTCAAAGTCCCAGTTTGCAATTTGGAGTGTCAGAAATAGGCTGGAAAAAGTGGGAAATGGGGTAGAACAGGGGGAAAAAGCTAGATCCAAGTCAGACACCCATTCAAGGTGCTTGAAATAACCCCAAACCACTTAATTGGAAGGATAAACCAGTATACAATGGAAGTGCTTCCATTTTTTAACTATACAGTATCATATCATGGAATATGGTTGTCATAGCTCTTTGGTATGTAGCACCAACAATCTTTAATCCAAACAGCATATTGTTCTAGAAAAAATTTCCCCATGCGCATGTGAATGTTGTCTTCTCTTGGTCTTCAAGAGAAATCTTAATCTGGTTATAGTCCAAGAAACCATCCATGAGTGAGTACATCTGATAGTCTGCTGTAAGATCTATGATCATATCAATGTTCTGTAGTGGAAAATCATCTTTAGGACATGCTTTGTTTAAGTCTCTAAAGTCTCTGCAGATCCTGATAGATTTATCTATTTTAGATACTGGAACCAAATTAGAAATCCATCCTATGTAAGTGATGACTCTTATGAATCTAGATTTCAGTAATTTTTCTAGCTCTGCTTTTACTAGTAATGCAACATGAGGATGCATCTTTCTTAATTTCTATTTCATAGGTTTGATCCTAGGAGCTATAGATAAATGATGCATTATTAATTCAGGATCAAGTCCAGGCATATCTATGTAAGACCATGCAAAGTTGATCTTTTTCTCTTTCAGGGACTCAGTGAATTGTAGCTTCTCCTCTTCTAAAAAGGATTGTACTAGATGAACAAATTGAGGGACTTCAACTGTTCCCAAGTTAACTAGTTGTGTAGGTTCTATCAAAACTAAAGATCTTTCTTGAAAGTGCTCAGGGAGAATATCAAGAATCTCATCTTTTGGCACCTCTAGGAGGTTTTCACCTTCAGATATGTATTTTATTTTTAATTTTTTAGAATCTGACACTGCCACAACGTGGTTTTCACCATCAGTTCTTTTCTTCCTTTCATTTTTCAATTTGTGACTAAGGAACTTGATATCCTCCTCTGACATGTTCATGCTCCTTTCATTGGTGGAAGAAGGATAAGGTTCACAAGTATTTAGATAATAGGAAAAGTGTAGTCATTAGGGAAGCTCATGATAGGATTAGGATCTAAATTTGTCCAATCAATTAGGTTAGGGTTTATAAAGGATAATGAATTGGAGTTTGGTAAGGACAGCATCACATCAGCGTCAAAGCTATTAACTGACAAGAAATGTTCTGTTAAGTCAAATTCTACAACATTTAGATCATCAAGAGTTAAATCATCATTAATAGGGTCATTGTTAGTAATATGCAGACCTAACTCTAGCGACTCATCAGTTGAGATTTCTTCTTCTTCTCTCAGAAAAATGGAACTCATTGCTTGTAATCTTAGAATGTCCTCTAGACCTAGTAAAATACCATTTTCTTCATCCAAAATCCTAGGTAGTGGTATCTCATCTAATTCTGGAACAACAACAGTGTTAGGGGAAGTGTTAGAACTATATCCTCTTTCCAATGGAGATGCAAATTTTTGAATCACATATACTTTAATGTCCATAGTAGCATTAGACAAGTGATCCCATTCATAGTCATGTGAATATGTTATTTCATCATATGATCTATTTAGAAACTCAACAATAATTACCTGATGTACTCTATTAGCCACTTGTAAATCAAAGTGAGGTAAATCTAGGAAATGTGAAATTGTGACCAACTACCCCCAGTTAGGATGTAAATCTTGTTGTAGGGGTATTTATTCAAGAGTTGCTTCTAGTAATGGGACTTCTAGAGAGTCTTGTGTTGTTTCCTCTACTTCTTGAATAGTAGCTTGTGTTAATAAAGGAACATGAGTCTCTTGTTGTGTTACAAAGCTAGGTACATATCTTTCTCCTTGATATTCAAGATACTCTATACCAATATGCAATAATCTCTCATAGGTCCATTTTTCAAGTTCTGTTTCTTCTTCTTCATCATCACTTCCTTCATCAAATATTGGGCCGTCTCTTGAAGTAGGGTTTTCAGATTTGTTATTGAAACCTAGTCATGTTTTGTCTTTGGTATTTTTAAATTCCAT
Organism: Thuja plicata; assembly: GCA_018584345.1. NCBI lineage: Eukaryota > Viridiplantae > Streptophyta > Pinopsida > Cupressales > Cupressaceae > Thuja > Thuja plicata. The sequence continues at coordinate 1,549,166 of MU225616.1, read as the reverse complement.
GTGTATAGGCTCAACAAGTCCTTTTCCTTTGTCTCCTAAAAATCCCTTCCCTTTATATCCCATTTGTTTGAGAAGATCATATCCTTTACCATAATTTTCTAGGGATATCTCCACATGTTTTACCTCATTTTCTTTTGGTTATCCTTTGTAAAGCCAAGCCAAGACTACTTTTTCATATTTTTCATCCTCTTGAGAGGTAGAGGCTCTAACCATACCAGTTGCTTTGTGAATGTCAGGTTCTTTATATGTAGTAGGTGTGAAAGATGAGGAAGGTTTCCCATAAGATCTTGGAGACATAGGAAATTCTATTAATGATGGATTCATGTCTAGCTTGTATTTTCCCATACTAGTTTCTTCAAGTTTTAATGTCTTTCCAAAGCTTCTCATGACCATGTCTTTTGTAGTTTTAGGAACACTTTCTTTAGGTACTTCCTTGTTATGAGGTACCATACTATCTGCTTTGACATTATTGCAATTATAACTAACATCTGCAGGAATTGTTACTTCCACCCCATTATGTGGTAATTTGATACATTGGTGGTAAGTAGATGGTACTAATTGCATATTATGAATCCAAGGTCTCCCTAATAGTATGTTGTAAGCCAAGGGTAGATCTAGAACTTGACAGATCACATTTCTTTCAACTATTCCTATTCGGATTGGTAGAACAATGAGGCCTATAGATGATCTTTCTTCTTCATCATATGATTTGATAGTTATCTTACTTGAATAATGTTTGTTCTAAAAGACCCAAATTATTTATTAGATTGAGAGTAAAAATGTTCAACCCTGTGCCTCCATCTATCAATACACATTTGACATGGGATTTGTGAATTAGGACTTCAATGTGTAGGGGCTGGTTATGCGGATGAGTCAATGATTTTTCATCTTCTTCTGAAAATGAGAGATGGTGTGGTGTTGAGATATGATTAACCATTGCTTGGAACTTGCCTACATCAATGTCTTTTGGAAAATTTGCAGAACATAGGGCTTGTTCAAGAACTTCCCTATGCACTAAGGACATTTTAAGTAACTCAAACATAGAAATTTGAGCAGAGGTTCTTTGCAATTGCTCCACCAAGTTATAGTTTGCTGCACGAATGGTAACTATTTGTCTTGTTGCTCCTGGTTTTGGAATAGTGACAATAGATACTTTTGAAGATGTCACTTGTTTTGATTAACTAGGTACTTCAATTGTAACTTGTGCTTGAATTCGAGTCACCGGATTAGATTGTATAGACATGTCTTTAGAACCTTTAATAGTGATCACATTGATTGATTCGTATTTAATTCCCAACATGTTGATCACATTATATTTATTGAATTAGGTGTAATTCACTTCACTTCCTTTTCCTTTAGAAGCTTCCCCTTTCTCATAGTTAGGAAATGGTTTGTTGAATTTCGTATGGTATTCATTAGTGGTGTGTCCTTCCACTTTGATTTTTCCTCCTTCAATAAGGTCTTGTATGATGTGTTTAGCCTTAACATAGTTATTGGTCTTATGTCCCTCGTTCTTGTGAGAGACACAATAAGAATTATCATCCCACCATTTTGGTTTGACTTCTTGTTCCCATGGTTTTGAATCGAGAATTGTAAGAAGTTTTTTGTCCAAGAGTGTCTTCAAAACTGTCTCAAGAGATTCTCCCAAAGGAATGAATGTTCGTTGAGGTCTAGAAGTCCATGGTCTACTCTTGTTGTTCTCATTGTTTGATTTAGGTATTGTGGTTTTTATCTTAGCTTATCTTTTTTATTGCAAGTTGCTTGTCAAATTGAACACTGTTGGTTTAGGATTAGCATTGGATTCATCTACCACTCCATCGTTAACAACATTCTTATTTTGTTTCCACCACTTAGGATTGTTGTTATAATTGGTAGATTTACTATCACTTTGAAGTGTGATATATCCTTTCTTAACCATGACCTCTTCAATATGGATGACATTTTTTATCATCCTATCAAAGCTAGGTGAATCTTGCATTTGTAAAGCATAGTTTAATTCAGGTATCAAGTTATTAATGAAGATTTCCATCTTTTCTGATTCGGGAATAGCTCTTGAATACCTTGCAAATATTTTCCTCCACCTTTGTAAAAAGTGTGTAAAGGATTTAGCGGTTATTTTTTTTGTGTTACATAAGTCCATCATGGTTACGTCTGAAGGAATTATATTTTTCCATTAGTATACACAAGGAAAAACATGATCTACACCATTAGTTTATATTACACTGACAGATAGGGCACAACACTAATCCGATGACAAAAAGGTAAATGGAACCTGATGAGTAACAATAGTGCAACCTGATGGAACAACACAGAGATGAACCTGACAGATGAAGGGAACCCGATGATCAGTTCAAACAAAGGAACTCTGACAGAATTTCAGTTCAACTCGACAACCAAGAACAGATAGTTAGTTACATCTCGCAAAAAGTGGATCTGGCTTTCCACGTCAGATAAATCACTGAAGTTGTATTTATAGCTTCTTGATTTTCTTTTAAATCCATTATGTGTAGAGGAAGCAATGTATTTAATATTTTTTAAAATAGTTTTACTGATTTAAAACATGCAAACTAAAGATCAAGGTCAAGTTGTAAACCTTGGATCTAAGAGTTAACATCGTAATGTGTGATTCAAAGATAGGTCAAATAATTATACAAATAGATGCTCAATCTATAGAGAATATAAGTTGTTCAATGAAGATTTTAGCCACGGAGAGAATATAGAGACTAGACAAGAGAATTCATGCAGAAGGACAGAAAATAATCAAATCAGTTTCAAGAATAGAACAGAGGCTACTGACAAGCAGAGAAAGGTATTGATCAGTCACTTTAGGTGATATTATTTTTATGAGAACTTTAATGGATCTATAATAAAAAATTGTAGATTGCACATAGTTAGGTCAACATATGTACTCATTCTAACAAGTGTAGTACACTTATGAAATCCTTTCAAGGAAGGTGGGCTTAACCATCCTATTGTAAATCTCATAAATGAGTGCACACTTAAATCAGTGTTTCTAAGGCTCTTAACAAAGTAGATATTAACAGGTCTCCACCTTAATACTCCTAATAGGGTAGATAATAAGAAGTGATCAAATTGTAAGCCTTAACTGGCTCCCTTCCATTCTGCAGATAGTGAAGTTTTGTGGGTGCCATCCCCACCACAATTTTTACTTTCTAACAGGATTTTTTTGCGATATCATATCTTGTGTTATGTGTTTATCATTTTCATGAATGTTTCTATGAATGTTACAAACAATTAAAGATTATGGAATAATACTACATGCATAAGAAAGCACAACAGTAATGGTCGGTAATGCAGTAATGAATGATTACTAATGATGAATTGTGAAAGTTGTTAAAAGTTTTGGAGGTACTAATTCACCCCTCCCCTCTCAGTACTACTTCCCATTAATCCCAACAATTGGTATCAGAGCTAAGTCTCTTCTTAAAAAGATTAAAAGGCTTAAGAGAAAATATCATACAATGGAGAAGTACAAACTTGATAAGAATATTGAGAATAAAAAGATTGAGATACAAATGTTCTATGAATAGTATAAAGAAGCTAGAATCAAGATTAGAGAGTTGTTGGATGAAAGAAAAGGTATGGCAACCCAGAGAAATGAAAAGGATTATCAAGAAGAAGAGATTCTAGATTTATTTGAATCTTCAGGATCAAATAGAAGTAATACATTAGATACATCAGAAGAGAACATCACAAATCTAAAGGAGATAAATCAACATCTGACACAACAAATAAAGATGCTGCAAATTGGTCAAGAGAGCCAGATGGTAAGAATGATTGATGTGATTAGTTCTGCTAGACAAGCTGAAATAGAAAGAACACTTTCTATGATGACAGAAGGAAGATCATAGAAAATTTACAAGAGAAGGAGTTAGAAATTCAAAGACATGCTGAGAATCACCATGAGATCACAAATCAGATTATTCTAATGAGTCAAGAAGAAAATAGAATGAATATAGAACTCATTGAAAGAGTGCAGGCTATCAGTCAACTAAGAGAAGAAAATGAAAAACTAAAGCATGAGGTTAGAATTCAGAAACAACATAATGAAGTTATCAGAAAGGCTGAAGAGAGCAATAAGAGAATGGATGATTTTCTTGAAGGAAAACAAAGAGTCAACATCAACAACGATTTAGGATTTACTGAAAATGGAGAATCATCAAGTCAAGCCAATCCAAAGAATATCTATGAAAATCCAAGACCAAGAAAGCTGACACACAAACATTATGGAAAGAAAGGCCACACATCAAATTTATGCTGAGGCAAAATGAAAGGTATTCCTAAATCTACATCTTCATTCATAGGATTCTATTATGAATGTAACAAGAAAGGACATAAAGAATAAGAATGTAAGTCTAAGATGGATCTACCAAAGAAGGAAACCTACATGGAAAAATACTATCCTACATGTAAGATGAATGGGCACATAGCCAATGAATGCTGGAAAAAGAAAAGACAAGCATGGAAGCCTAAAGATCAAGAAAATCCCTATCAACCAAAAAGAATTGGTAATCAATATGTATGGGACTACAATACATGGAAAAACTGTACAACATGTGGTAGATATGGTCACATTTATGAAAATTTCATGAGAGCATGGACCAAAAGATCTAGAGGCTGGTCAAACCCCAGAATGGCATGCTTACACTATCACAAAGTTGGTCATCTGAAGAAAGATTTCAAAGACCGAATGACAAAGACAAGCACATATCCCAATGGAAACACCATTGAAGATATCCAGAGTGCTAGAGACGAGATGTGGAGAAAATCTTCAAGCAATGATGAAGATGGACCAGGAAATGAAAATGGTGACACCCCATCCAATGGATCCAATGACATCACCAACCCCACTTAAGCCAAACAAGTAAGTATGGAACTGCACTATACCAACTCATATTTTGCATCAGTTTGATTATACAAATTGATAGATAATCAAAATTTGCATAATAAAGATGCATACTATGTTACTTGTTTCAAATATGAAAAAACAACCCCGTCGGTATACACATACCAAAAATCATCGATGAACATAATGGATAAGCTTCTCACACTTACCAGAGACTATCGACCAACAAATAAATTGGTTAAGTTACCAATATAACCTAACACCCATTAGTAAGAAGGCAACGTCACAAAGTTGTGATGAAAGAATACCGATATTCGTCGGTAAAATCAAAATTATCAACTACTGTCCTGATCATCATGTCAACACTGACGATGATTTTGAAAGTCTTCCTGACGAACTCCATCTTCATGTCCCAACGAGTCATTGAGAATTTATGATAAAGACTTAGGGAAAAAATTCTATAAATAGACGATGGGACAACTTCATTTTGCACCCGTAATTTGAAGAGAAAGCAAGAGCGAAAGTAGAGCGATTAAAGAACAGAAAGCAGAGCATCTAGAAGTTGATCCAAGCTCACAAAAAATAGATCTTTCATCATTATTATGGATTGAAGTAAGTACCAAGGGAACCAAAAGATCTCTATATCTATTTTTCAAGAAAGCCCTAAATTTCAAGAAATCCCTAAAACTTGAAAAATGATGTCAACCACGTCAAGAACTACTAAGATCAAAAGTGATAAAAGGAATGTGGTTAAGTTTATTAAGAAGAGAACATGTGTAGAGCCCAAATATAAGATATGCCTAGAGATCGCATTGAAACTCGATGAAATTGGAGTGTTTTCTAAGATTCCACCTAGGGTTTTTCTCATAGAAGACGTTAGGTCTTATATTCACTGCAAGATCACTGAGTTAGGTGATCTAGAGATGGATGAAGCTTATAAGAATCTTTGTGATGAAAAAGGAAACCTAAAGGAAGAGACAAAAACCTAGAGGTTAAAGGGATAACCAAAGCCCTACATTTCCTGAGGGACTTCAAAATAGACTGGATAAGGTTAGTCTTGAGCAGAATGCATGATATGAAGCTATGGCTAGACCAACCCAAGCACATATCAAAGGATGTCCTTCATGTTGTCACTGGTTATCTGATAACCAACAAGCCTAGGACACACAAGCATCCCTCTAGGAAATAAGTTGAAAAACTCACAAAAGTTGAATGGGACAATAAAGGTCTAAAAGTAAACACTATCATAGACGTAGAACTAAAATTTGGTGCATGTGTAATTGGGTATAAGATTTTTCAAGCAAGCAGATTGAAAAACATATCTACAACATCAATAAGAACATCTTACAAGATAGTGACCAAAGGAATTCAGATGGATCTGTCTGAGATCCTATTAAAACAACTTGATGAGAACATGATCGCAATTAGGTCCACAAAGACCAACACATGTAAGTTTGGCTCACTTATCATGTGTATCTTTTTCTACTTTCAATAATACTTTCCTTCAGTAGGAAAAGAGAAATGGGACACTACAAAACCAGTAACATTATAGATTAGTGAACTAATCAAGTCACTAGGAGATGATTTTGATTTTGTTGTGACTGCAAACTTCCTTGAATTCAAGGAAATGATGATGGAAAGAACAAGGATTCCTGAACAATTTGTTGAAAAACATAAGGATGAAATATGCTTTATGGTGGATACTATTTTCACTCATATCAAACTGGGTATACCAAGAACATCTTGGTTAGCACCACTAGATTATGAAATCAATATAGATCAGGCTACAAGTGCAATTGATGCATTAATAAATGAGCTTGTTGACAACAAGCAACCAAGGTTTGAAACCTATGAAAAGGCCAGATCTAAGATAAAAAGAGGCCTAGAGATAAAGAAGACTGTAAAAAAAAAGGATAAGATGGTTAAGAATCTCAAGAAGATTCTATCGGTTATAGAGGAAGAATAGGAACAACTAGAGGAAAATGATGAACAGGGCACCATTGGTGAGGGACAAGAAGAATAGAAATCAGATTCTGAGGAAACTGAATCCGATACACCTCCACCTCCACCTCTTGAAAATAAGTAGAGGACAAGGAGTCAAACTACTACAATCGATACCACACCTCTTAAGAAAGGTCAAGTAAGGACCTATATGAGGAAGCAACCAGCAAAGAGAAAAAAGAAACAAACTATAAAGGATACACCTACAAAGAGGAGAAAAATAATGGTCAGAACTAAAGTTGACTTAGAGGATTCTAAAGAGGATGAGCCCGATGTAGTTAAGAAGAACTACAGAAATAAAATTGTAGATGAGGAAGCTGAATCCATTGCTACACATGGTACAATGACTGATAAGAAAATTAGGCAATGGGATACACTCAAACCTGATGACCAAAATAAGATACAAGAGGCAATAATTAGGTCAATGGTAAAATTCAAATATGTACCAGCTGAATCCATCAATCAAATACCTAAAGAGTTGGGTAAGAAAATATCTCAACAATGGTCATATTCTCTACATACTGAAAGAGAAGCAAGGGAGAGGGTACTAGTAACAGTAATGCCTCCCGAATCTAAGATTGAAGAAATCAAAGAGATCATGAAGAAGCACTCAAGAAAATTCGTAGCCAAGATAAGGGCATACAAAGTGCTAGAAAAAAAATCATAGAGCTAGATACAATGATTGAAACTAAATGGAGACAACTCCTTGATATGCCAATAGAGTCAACAAGTCATGAGGAACAATTACTTCTCATGGACACACCTCATAGAGAGGAGGAGAAAGACAATGCAAGTCCTCAACAAATTGCTCTGGACAATATTGAAAGTGATAATGAGCCCATAAACTTAGACAAAGTCATGGATGAACTTGACATCCAAGATATCACCAACTATAACTCTGATAAAGATCTATAGAAGAAAGATGAAGTAATATTCATTACACTTAAGGATCAAGGACAACAACAAGATTTGAAGACATCAAATGATAAAGATATGAATGTTGCTGATGAAACATGGAAAGACACATTAGTCATGGACTTAATATAAGTAGACCCTGCAAAGAAGATACAAAAATATGAGGATGTCACTACTCAAAAAGATCAAACTGATAAGCAGGACACCACTCTAGATACATCCCAAGCTACCACTCAGAGAAATATGCCTGTATTAATGAAGGCAATCAATATATTAGAGGGTAATGATGGATCTAATACAGAGGACACAAACACACCCAAGGACAAGGGTGAGGATAAAACAAAAGACACCATAGATAATACAAAGGAGACAACTGCAGAGCAAGCTGCAATCGATGATAAAAAAGATACATCTACTGATCAAAATAAAGAAGAAACACAAAAGGTAGAAGAGGACACACAGAAAGATAAGAGTGAAGAAGGAAAGAAAGATGAGATGGAAAAGAAAATAAAATATAGATCTACAAAGACACCCAACAATGATGGAGAGACATCTTCACCTAACCAACAGGTGAACCCCGAGTAGAAGACACTAGAAGAATCTTCAACCAAGCCTTCATCAAGAACTTCAGACAGGAAAAATGAACTCGCAATGGTAGTTCATACATCTGCATCCCCACAAATCTCAAAGAAGAAGAAGGGAAAACATAAGAATCCACTAACTCTAGATGAAATCATTGAGAGTCCAGTTTGTGATCCAAGGACATTGGATCCAACTGAATTGACCAAGTATGCAAGACTCTATGAGAGAAAAGCAATACAAGACAAACTAAAGAAAGCCACAAAGGAGGAAAAGGTACTAGAAGTGGTGAGAGGTATACTTCAATAGATTGTACCTGATGTAGATATTGATCAAAAATATCCAATGCTTGATCAACTGGTGGTACTCAAAGATGTAATAAAATCTCAGAACATAGATGTTGAGAAGGTTATGGAAGAAAGACTTGAACAAAAGTATGAGTTCAAGCTAGCATAAAAGATAAGCCAGGAAGTGGCATTTAAAAAGGTAAAGCTATCTAAATTGGTAAGCACACTTGATCCAATCATCTTAGAAGTTATTATTTTGATACAAAAATTGTGCACGCTTGATCAACTCACATAGGTGTACACCAAAAAGATAGAACAAATTGATGTTGATATTAAGTCAAGTGCACAAAGTCTCACAAATAATGAAGAAGAAGCAATAAAATTGTACAATGAGAAAATCAAATAGGCTCAAAAATTGAGACAGGACATATAGATTGTAGAGACAAAGTACAAAGATGAGGTAAATGAGCTCCAAGCTTAGCTCTTACCGACACTTTCACTCTTGCAACAACATGTGACAGAGGCAAATACATTAATTGCCACCCTAGAAATTTTTGTCCTAGACAACATTTATGATATGCATGCAAGGCTAGAGCTACAACATATGGCACTAGGACAACTAAAAGAAAAATGGGAGAAAATTCTCAAAGATATCAAGACAACCCATTCCCATATACTTGACACATTGTAAGTTACACATTTTTGTCACAATTTCGGCATATTTTAAGTTGTACATTTTGTCATAAGTATCAAAGAAAGGGGAAAATTGATATGTTCACTCACCTCAGTTAAAAGGGGGAAATAATATGTATAGTAAAATAAAGGGGAAATAAAAAGAGGAAATAATATGTACATACAAAAAAAAGAACAGAGAATTTATAGTATACATGTACATATACTTATACTATACCGATGCATACAGTTAGGGGGAGTCATATAATGACAAGGATATAAACATGTTGTACATACTAAACACTTTAGTATTATGCACATATCAATTTTTGATACTAATGTCAAAGGGGGAGATTGAAGGCATTATATTTTTCCATTAGTATACACAAGGAAAAACATGATCTGCACCATCAGTTTACACTACATTGATAGATAGGGAAAAACACTAATCCGATGACAAAAAGGTAAATGGAACCCGATGAGTAACAACAGTGCAACCTGACAGAACAACATAGATAGGAACTCGGCAGATGAAGGGAACCTGATGATCAGTTCAAACAAAGGAACGCCAACATATTTTCAGTTCAACCCGATGACTAAGAACCAACAATCAGTTACATCCCACAAAAAGTGGATTTGAATTTCTATGTCAGATAAATCACTGAAGTTGTATACATAGCTTCTTGATTTGCTTTTAAATCCATTATTTGCAGAGGAAGAAATGTATTTAATATTGTTTTAAATAGTTTTACTAATTTAAAACATGCAAACTAAAGATCAAGGTCAAGTTGTAAACCTTGGATCTAAGAGTTAACATCATAATGCGTGATTTAAAGATAGGTTAAATAATTGTATAAATAGATGCTCAATCTATTGAGAATAGAAGTTTTTCAATGAAGATTGTAGCCACAGAGAGCATCTAGAGGCTAGACAAGAGAATTCATGTAGAAGGACAAAAAAAAATTAAATTAGTTTCAAGAACATAACAAAGGCTACCGACGAGCAGAGAAAGGTATTGATCAGTCACTTTAGGTGATATTATTTTTATGAGAACTTTAATGGATTTGTAATTGGAAATTATAGATTACACACAGTCAAGTCAACATATTTACTCATTCTAACAAGTTTAGTACACTTATGAAATCCTTTCAAGGAAGGTGGGCTTAACTGTCCTATTGTAAATCTCATAATTGAGTGCACACTTAAATCAGTGTTGCAAAAGCTCTTAACCAAGTAGATCTTAATAGGTCTCCACCTTAATACTCCTAATAGGGTAGATCATCAGAAGTGATCAAATTGTAATCCTTAACCAACTCCCTTCCATTTTGCAGATAGTGAAGTTTTGTGGGTCCCATCCCCACTGCAGTTTTTATTTCCTAATAGGAGTTTTCTGTGATATCATATCATGTTATGTGTTTATCATATTCATGGATGTTTCTATGAATGTTACAAATAATTAAAGATTATGGAATAATACTACATGCATAAGAAAGAACAACAGTAATGGTCGTTAATGCACTAATGAATGATTACTAATGATGAATTGTGAAAGGTGTTAAAAGTTTTAGAGGTACTGATTCACCCCTCCCCTCTTAGTACTATTAGAAACACTAAGAGGGGGGGGGTGAATTAGTGTTTGTCTATTTATTATATTTCAGCAACTTTAAACATAAATCAAATATATATCAATTGAATCTTAACACAAGAACACATAACACATGATATGATTATGGGGAAACCTTTATTAGAGGAAAAACCCGGTGGGAATTAGTACCCAAACATATTGCACTAGTATAATGAACCTATTAAAGTTCCTTTGACTTGTTAGGAGAAGTCTTTACAATGCAAGTACAATGACCTGGTTAAGGGTCTGACCCTGTTAGGAGTCTTTTACAAATAACCCTGTTAGGGGTGAGGACTCACTTTCCAAGAAGCTTACTGCCCAATAGGATGAAGGCTACAACCTCCTTGATAATAGATATACACTATATCCAAAAGTGAACTGCTATATGTGATGCACTTGTCTGATCAGTTCCAGTTATGCACTGATGCTCTTATACTCTTAAAGAGATTTATCTCATTCTGACATCTTATCCTATTCTTTTGTATCTCTTCTCTACTTATTTCTTTGACACTTCTAATATACCTTTTCATTACATATATATATATATGTTCATTCCTGAATAGAGGCGACCCAAAACAAGACTATAGCTGGACCAAAAAAAAAAACACAACGCTTCCAAACATATTGGCTTAAGTGTGTTTACAATAGTAATTAATACATGATTAAAAACTTACTATAATAGGTGCTTGGCCTTTACACAATAAAATATTATACGTTGATCCAAAAACTAAAGTTGGCTTCATACTCTATTTTCTAAACTGCTAGTATCATTGTTCTTGCTATAACTTATCTATACTGACATATTTGACCATGCGTGTCTAGGGAAAGCACAAAAACATATCATAGAACTTAATTCTAAATGTGCATATCCTGATGTGATCATACACATGCATTGGTGCTCTGATCAACTGGAAATCACTATTTTGTTTTGTCTTCTATACTTAGTCAATTTTCACATCATAGTTTTCTGTCAAAAATTCATATGACTTTGTTTCCATAATAACAACATGAAATAAGTCATATTATCCCTGAGAGTTAACTTTCCAAAAATCTCCCCCTTTGTCATTAATGGAAAGAAAGGAATGTGGCCAAGTTATTCAAAATTGACTAACTCAAAAAACTGTATATCATTATACCTTTTAACATATACATACACTACTCCCCATATATACACATATTCCTTATATAAATTACTCCCCCTTTCACATTAATGAAAAAGGTGTTAAAATTTGTAATTCCTTGAGTACTTACTCTATATAAACATCTGGATAAGTGATTTGTAGATTTTTTATTTCCTTTTGCCAGAATGCCTTCAATCCATCTACAGTATGAAGATGGGCACATAAAGCATATGTAAGCTTTTCCATTTTGGTCAAATCCATGCAGGGACCCTAATCATATGTAGCAATTGTTGTATCTATCTATTTGATGTTCTCATTCAAGACTGCTAGAGAGGGCGCCAGTGCATTTCTCAGTTGAGTCTTCCTGATTCTTATCCTGTTGATCTCAAACTTTTCCTTTTCAATCTTGTCCAACTGACCTTGATAGATATTGTTGCATACATTAATATCTTGCGAGGATGTTTCAATTGATTTTCTAACACTATCAACCAAGATGTCAGCTTTCTCAATCTTTTTGATGTGCTCTGAGGTGAATTTAACTCTGTCCATGCAGTTTGCTATTACATTTCTTCCTTTAGCTGCTAGTTCTTTCAAGATTACTTGATCAATCTTTAGTGAGTTCAAATCTAGGGAGAAATTCTTTGTCAATTCATCTAATCTTCCCTTCTTGTTTTCATCTTCTGCAATTTTAGTAGTAGAGTCTACTAAACTTGTGAAATGTGATTTGAAACTTGTTAAGATGTTGTCAACATCATCAATAGACTGAATCTTAGCCATTTTCTTGTCTGTTGACACTAGGTCATTCAGAATGTTCACTGTTTCTAGAAAGAGAGGGTTTCTCATGACTTGTTTCTCTTTTTATTTCTCCATGGACAACACATTGATTTTAATCAAATCTTCTTCTTCCCAAGCATCTAACATTGTTGCTTTAGGGGTCAAGCTTGACAACAATGATGGCTTGATGGGTGGAGTCAATATGACATTTTGACTAGCATCCATATTTTCACTTTTCACAGGAACCTCCATAACTGGTGGCTCATTAGATTGATTATCTTCCTCTTTATTTTAATCTATAGAGGGAACTTCATCTTGTTGTAAGGATGTGTTATCAGTGCATACCTGCTCTGTCTCTTCAGTGTTGAAAAATGCTTTTTCAACTTTGTCCATGTCATTGTCAGAAGCGGTCATGGATATCTTGACATCATCAATCATAATAGTTTCTTCTAAATCTTTGATTGTATCAGAAACTATTGAAATAGTGGGCACTAAATCCTATGGACTTGTCATAGGTGCATTTTGAATCACTGGTTCTTTGTTCAGTTTGGGAGGAGTAAGGGTCATCTTTGCTGTAGGCATTGTTGTTGGATACATATGTCTATCCATAAATACCCACTCAAATGCTTTCTGAGTCTCTTCTTCAACTAGATCATACTCTTTATTCATGATATGAAGTGTTCTAGTTTTGGTTCTGAGATGAGGTTTTACTAAATCCAACAGTATAGCTTTCTCATCATGCAAGCAAATAGGGAGAAGACTGTCTAATGTTTCTTCTCTTATACTCATTTCTTCTTTAAGTGCTTTCCTCTTTAATAGGTCCAGTATGTTCCATACTTTGTCTGGTATGACTGCCTTGAGTTCCAATACTAAACTTTTGAACTTGATCATATGAGATATAATCATTGAATGAATTTTTGATTTTTCTATCTCTTGATATTTGTCATAGACATTCTTGATAGATCCTAGTCTTCCTTCATTGACAATTTTGCTCTTTAGGACTGTTAGAATAGGCCTAAATCCTACCTTAGGAGGGGCTTGAGTGTTCTTTACCATTCTCCTTGTAGTTCTTTAGGATGGATGAATTGTTGGTACTTGCTTCTTCCTTCTAGTTATCTTACTAGGTACAAAAGGTGGAGAGGATTCTAGATCAATGATGATTGATGGCACAGATGTACCTTCACTAGATTTATTATTCTTCTTAGGTAGATCATTTGACTTTTCCATTTTTACTTCTGCAAGAGTTTTCTCAAGTTCTTTAGCAATCTTAGCTTCCCTAGCTCTGTCTAGGTCTTCTTGTGTAACCCCATGAACTTTTAGGATATTTGAAGTAATTCTTGATGTCTTCCTCTTGTTGTCTGCACTGTACAAGATAGTTTCAACTTGATTTGTCTTTTCTCTGTAAGTACCCCATCTAGGTTCATTGGGATCCTTGGGCACAGATAGGAGAACTTGTGCATAACCTTCCAAAACATGTTCTTCAACTTCATATCTGAGAGGGTGAATCCATTTTGTTCTAGGCTCAACTACCTCCATGCAAGTATAATCAGTTTCCACCATGAAACATATGGTGTCTTTGTATTTCTCAACTATCTTCTCAGGTATCCTGAACCTCTTTTGCATTTTAATCCTAAATTTTTTTATATCCATGTCCATAGAATCCTTCACGCTGCTCTCTGATGTAGCCTTGGATGATATCTGAGACATAGTAGGTTTACTCCTGTCTAGGTAAAGATTGGCAACTTTTCATACTATGTGGCAGTAGAGATAGATGTTCAATGATCCAAACCTGAATATCTTTCTCTTATCATGCTTAATAGCTCTAATGTTGTCAATCAATTGAGCATGCAATATCTCACATAGATTATACTGAGTATTATCTTTCACCATCTTTACTGCTGCCAGGATAGTAGCTACGGATACACTATTTAGTCTACTTGCGTGCTGAAATTTGTAACCTAGTATCATGGTGACCAGTTTTATGTGATCTTCCTTAATGTGATCAACTGTCATACCACGCATATCGCTTCTGAATAAACATGCTTTTTCAACCTTCCTTTTTACATCTTTACCAGTTGGAAGAACTGGTCCTCTCTTAGGAAGTACACTCATGTTATGAATTAGGTCTACAGTAATATAGAAAGGAACTTCACCAATCCAATAGAGATCATCATGTATTCTTCTCAACAGGGTTTTCACCCATTCTGGCTCATAAAATTCATGTGCATTAGAATACTCAAAGATAGGGTTATCAGTGAGATGTGCATATTCATCCTTGAATGAATAGTCTAGTTTCATCATTGAAGCCATAAGAGTTGCTATGTTGTTGTCCCCAATGGTTTCCTTCTTATAGTAGATGTAAGCACGAATTTCTTCCACGTGTATGAATCCTAGCGGAGTCTTAGAGAATGCCCCTTCTACATCATCTAGAATAGACTTGAATGGATGATTTTTAAAGACAAATCTCTTTCTTTCAGTAATGTCAAAGACTATAGGGGTTTCCATACTCACTTGTTGATTGACTAAATAGGATTCCACCACAATTTGAAATGATGCGACTGCTAGGGTTCCATTTCAACTTGAAATCTGTTCAAAAACTTATCAAATCGATACCTTTGAATGTTGTGATGCTTAGTGCTCCTTTGCTCTACAAATTTTATGATCTCAGATGTAAATAATGAGGATAAACAATCAATCCACCGATTTATAAAAAGTTTTCTACATTTAATGCTAGATGTCATACGTGCTTTTACTGAGACTTTCAAACTTTATTCAAAATGTAGTATAGACAATGCATGAATGCATACTTATTTACCTTGTTATCACTGACATGAATTCAAAGGCGCATACTTGGAGGTGAGTATACCAGCCACGCAGGGGTTTAGAGCTAGAATAGCTCCCCCTAAGACCAAGAAGGTCAATTAAACAGAAGTAGAAGGTGTTTCCAATGTGGATGCATCTACTACCTTGTTCTCTTCATTACCCTTCTTTACCTCAACCCAAATTTTATCTAAATCAGTTTTGGCTTGTACGAACTTGACTTCTCCTGTTTCTTCAAATAGTGACTTTTTAGGATTCTCTTGTCTTTGTGCTCTTGACCTGCAAAACCTTGAGATGTGTCCAGCTTTTCCACATGAGTGACAAATGATAGGAGGTCTAATGTTGTTATTCATCATGCTTCATTGCTTGGCTGTGTGTCCATTGAAATTACATATCTGACATGTAATGTTCTGCAAGTTTCTTTGAGATTGATTTCTCTGATTATATTGAGTCACATTTCTTTGGTTTTGTTGTGACTAATTTCTTTGATTTTTTATGCAATGTATAGCCCTGTGACCAAACTTATTACAGGAGTAACAATAACCATTGAAAGGTCTTACCTCTTTAAAGTCTCTTTCCAAGTGTCCATACTTGTTACAAGCATAACAAGTTCTATTAAGTTGCTTGGGTTCATCTTTAGGTGGTTCAATTTTAGCCTCTATAATATTCTTAGTTTTCTTTGCTCCAGTGGATGTCTCTTGTGGTTTCTTTCTTTCTTGTATTGAATTGATTTCAATTTGAGCTATATTGTATCCCATACTATTGGTATCACCTTTTAGCTTCTGTGCATAAAGTTGTGATTGAATTAGATCAAAACTTGTGTGTAGTTTATCAATCTTATCTTTTGCTCCTGATAATTCAGATTCAAACTTATTCTTGATGTTTTCCAACTCCAATATTTTCATATTAGCTTGCATGAGTTCTTCATCTAACTATTTATTTTCTTTGTCCTTCTCTTCAATAGCGGTTAGGCTATCAGTTAATTGCTCATTCAATTCTTCATTCTTATCCTTTAAAGACATGTTTTCTTCATTCAGTTTCTTGACCATTTTACCCAAATCATTTGTAGAGAAATCATTCAAATATTTTCTTAATTTTTTGATAAGCATTTGTGAGCCATCAAATTTTAGTTTAAGTTCCTCATTTTCTTTCTCAGATCTATCAAGATCTTTAAGGGCTGCTTCAAGATTCATTTTTAGATGTTTTTCTTTTTCTGAATCCATGATTTTCTCAAGTGGTTAAAATTTTCTTTCAGAGGACCAGAGCTCTGATACTAATAGTTAGAAACACTGAGAGGGGGGGGGGGTGAATAAGTGTTTGTCTATTTATTATATTTCAGCAACTTTAAACATAAATAAAATATATATCAATTAAAGATTAACACAAGAACATATAACACATGATATGATTATGGGGGAACCTTGATCAGAGGAAAACCCCGGTGGGAATTAGTACCCACAAATATTGCACTTGTATAATGAACCTGTTAAAGTTTCTTTGCCCTATTAGGAGAAATCTTTACAATGTGAGTACAATGACCTGGTTAAGAGTCTGACCCTATTAGGATTCTTTTACAAATAACCCTGTTAGGGGAGAGGACTCATTGTCCAAGAAGCTTATACCTCAATAGGATGAAGGCTACAACCTCCTTGATAATAGATATACACTATATCCAAAAGTGAATTGTTGTACATGACACACTTGTCTGATCAGTTCTAGTTATGCGCTGATGCTCTTATACTCTTAAAGAGATTTATCTCATTCTGACATCTTATCCTGTTCTTTTATATCTCTGCTCTACTTATTTCTTTGACACTTCTAATATACCTTTTCATTACATATATATATGTTCATGCCTGAATAGACGCGACCCAAAATAAGACTATAGTCGGCCCAAAAACACAATACACAATGCTTCCAAACATATTGGCTTAAGAGTGTTTACAATAGTAATTAAGAAATGATTAAAAACATACTATAATAGGCGCTTGGCCTTTACACAATAAAATATTATACGCTGATCCAAAAAATGAAGTCGACTTCATACTCTATTTTTTGAACTGCTAGTATCATTGTTCTTGCTATAACTTATCCATACTAACATATCTTACCATGCGTGTCTAGGGAAAGCACACAAACATATCATAGAACTTAAGTCTAAATGCGCATATCCAGATGTGATCATACACATGTGCGCTGGTGCTCTGATAGACTGCAAATCACTATTTTGTTCTGTCTACTATACTTAGTCAATTTTCACTTCATAGTTTTCTGTCAAAACTTCATATGACTTTGTTGTCATAATGACAACACAAAATAAGTCATATTATCCTTGAGATTCAACTTGCCAACAAGTACTACTTCCCATTAATCCCAACAACATCATGTTGTATATTTTAGGAGTAATGTTGGATGAAACATTGTATTAACTCCTCAAAATATTTCACTTTAGGTGTGAGTTTGGAGAACCACTCCATATAATTTCCGCCTAGACTTCCTGGAAATAGCCTCATTAGGTATGTAGGTTTGTGCATGTACTCTATAATTAGAGCACAAAACTCTCTCACATGGTCATGTAGATCAGTCGCTCCCTTATACTTTTCATACTTAGGCCTTGCCATGTTGTGAGGAAATGGAATCATATTAATACTCTTGTTAAAATGAAATGGACAAATATGGTCCAAAGAGTATTTTTTCGTTGGTTTGACCTTCTCTTATTTGAGTGTTGCAAAATTGTCTTGTATCAAGGTCAATTGTTTGGTGAGAGTAGAGATTGGGGTTAGTATCTCTTTTTCTTTTATTCTTTCAACATCATAATCTTTAGGTAGTTTGACTCAAATGGATGCTAGATGAAGAAAGTATTTTCCCTTGTCTTCACCAATGATCTTTTCCAATGTTATTTGGAATTTTCTACTTTTTTTGAGTCTATTATACTCTTCCTCGGGTACATCTCCTTCACTATCCGAGTTAAAGAAAGGATGAGTAATGTGAATTTGTTCTTCACTAATACTTTCTTCTTGTCTTCAAATTTTGTCATTGTTGTATTCTTCAAAAGTTGTACTCCATTCATTTCTAGGAGCTTCCATTGCGGGTGATTTTGTGTCAAATAAGGGATTAAAAGATGTTTCTCCTTGTTTAAAGTGTAGTAATCTAGGAGGTACTTCTGATTCATCAGCAAGATACTTGTTGCATCTTGTGTTAACCATGAAGTTGAATCTCAACTATGTCAAATGTTTCCCAATAGAGTCAAGTGAAGTCTCAAATTGTCCAAGTGTGCCCAAGTAGTAAAGGATTGTTTGTGTTTGATGGAAGTAAATGACTCCAGCATCAAAGGGTTAGAATGCCCTGATATTGAGCTAGGAATCAATTTGTTTTGAAAAGTGAATAGACCACACATTTTGAGACCAATTATTAACACAAAATGACATGCAAGGTAGACTCCTGAAAAAGTTTTGAAACAACAACTAGTGGACCAGAAAAAGAAATAGGACCAGGCTAAAGAGCCAAAAGGGTACCCAAATATACTAAATTTCTCTAAGAGACAACTGTGCAAGTGCCCACTGTCCTAAATGCGACACACTGAATGCAAGGTTCTACCAAACCGGATGCAAGCTTTTATATGCAGGATGCAAGCTTTGATATACAACATGCAATATTTCTCCCTATATGCGGTGCAAAAATGACCAAAAATGAGCCAGGATCCTAAATGCAACCTAATGAAACTAGATGTGAGCCTCTGATGTTTTGTCAAGTTTGTCAAATTTGTCGCAGAATGCGTGAAATTTCTCTGATTGTAGATTATTTTCTGAGAATTTCCATTGAGTGAAAAACATAGCATGTAGTCTAAGGATTAAAATTTGTTTCTTTTTTGAAGGATTTATATTTTTAATGAGTTTTTAAGCACATCAAGAAATGTTGCATTGTTAGGAGTGAAAAAACACATCCTTAATCCCTAGTTTCTAAGCATAGAATGAAAATCTTTGCTCGTAGACTCAGGTACACACTCAAATGCTAATCATAATATGACCATCACCAAGAATGAAATGGCTCTCATTATGATGCCATATTAGCCGACTCTAAATGCAAGTGAGGGCATGGAATGAAGAGTATCTTGGGGCAATTATTATTTTCCATTCACAAAGATTATCACCCTTTCAGAGGTGAATCAGGTAGTTTTGACTATAATTTTTTATTATGATGGGGCATCCGTTCGCAACTATCTCCCATAGAATTTCACAAGGAAAAATTGAGGTGTATAGCCCTATGAGTACTCAAATGTGTGTAGTCTTGAAAGAAATATTCAAGCAGCTCTGCTCTATACACACCCAAGCATGTTCAAGGAATGATGTCAAAATTCCAAGAATAAAACTAATTACGTCTTCCAAGGCTTTAGCCTACAAGGAATCAATTATTTATAGTGAGTTGGAAGGGTTGGCATAAACCTGTCTTCACTTGGGTCATCCTGGGAGATTTTTTCCTCAACCGGCAGGCCCTCTAATATTTTGAAAGCATAGAAAGGATTGGTGAGCTTAGGAGTTCTAGATTTCTGATTCTTCAAAATAAGAAGAGCATACTCTATTATTCCATGTCATTTTCTCCCACAAAAACCTCCATCAAGTTCTCTCCCTCAAATGAATTCACTCAAAACTTAATCTCCCATGATGAGTTTTTGATTCCCCCACTTGGAAGGAAGAGCAAATCTTCTAGTGAGATCAAGAAATAAGATTAAGTTTGATTTAAAAATTCCTAACTTGTGAAAACACAAACTACTTGAAAAGAAAAGTTTGATTGTTCAATTTCCCCAAGATTAAATGACTTCCTTGTTCAATTACTATCTCCAAAAATTAGACAATGAATGTTTTTTTCCCCATAATTTTTAGTGATTTGTGTTTTTCAATTTCTCTCCAAAAGGAATTATACAATGAAGCTTGTTAAATTAACCACAAGATTAAATGATTTGTGTTTTTTCAATTACTCTCCAAAAAGAAAATTAAACAATTAGGTTTGCCTTGTTCATTTATCCTCAAATTATTCTCAAGTCCTAAATCAAACTTTGAGTTTTTGATTTTCCTTGAAGGAAAAGAACATAATCCTCTGATTGATTTAGCAAATGATAGGAAAATTTCTTTAGTGTTAAAACTTTGAACAAGTAAAATCAAGTTAGACTATCCAAACACCTACAAACCACAAGTTAGAAATTTCCTTCCACCTTTTTGAGAAAAAATGCTCTTGACAACAATCTGCGATCAAAAATTAGGTTATTCAATAGACAGAAGCAAACAAGATCAGAATATTAGTGGTTAGACAATTTAAATTTCAAGTCAAATAATGAGAAGCAATTTCATTTACCAAAAATGATCCTAGAAAACCTGTGATATGATCCAATTTCCTAGATGTGATCAATTACACAAAAGGCAATACAAGATATACCAGATGCGAGCCTTTACTAAAAATTATGTAGGATTTCCTAGATGCAAGCCCTGAAATTTGGGATGTGATCCAATTTCCTCAATGCGATCCAATTTCCTAGATGCGAACCTTGATGACTAAAGGCGACTCTGTACCTAAAAATAGAAAAGACAAATCAGCCAAAAATGAATTAAAAGTGAGGTAAAATCTGAGATTCATCCCTACAGTGGGCGCCAAAAATGTGTTATTTTGTGTACTTGTTGTCTATAATACAACACTTCAATAATTCATTATATTAGTGAAAAGAAAGAGTTAGCAAGAAAATGAATGACTAAAATTGACCTATTGCTTCCTATCTAAGAAGAGTGTGAAGAATGCTATAATTTCCCTCAGATTATGCATTAATCAGTGACATGTACAACTTAGAATGGAAGATTCAAATGAATTTAATCTAAATGCTCAAGAAATGTTCATTTTCATAGCTCCAAAATGAAATATTATAACAATGCAATGAAAGATTGAGCTAAAATGCATGAATATCTATGAAAATAAGAGCAGCATAAGTTTGCAATTAACAATTAAGAATTAGGGGCCCATTGAGCTTAAAATCCATTCTATTTATAGAATAATTTGGTGAATGAGAGGTTAGGATTGAAAGTGGAAGAGAGGTGGAGATTGGATCTTTGGCAATCCATGTGAGGTGATACAAGTGATTTAACTCCCATTGGTTAGGGATTTGACTTTCCCTTTTTGCAAATGGAGTTGTAATTAGGATTTATTTAATTCCTTTTAATTAATTAATTTAGCCATGTTTTTGATTTTTTTTGATTGAACTGAATTTATTTGACTTAATTGGCTAAGACAATTAATTTAATTTAGTGATTAAATCACTTAGGAGATTAAATTTGATTTTAAATAAATTATGCCAATAAATTGAAGAATTTTCTTGACATAATTAGGGGTATGATCAAACTTAGGGAAAATAGGGTGTATGGTCAGAGCAGACCAAATTAGGGTGGTTACAAGCACCATTCATGTGCCACCAACTACATAAGATAGATCAAGTGATAGATATCCAGATGGGATAGGTGATGGATCGGGTACAGGTACAGGTGACGGATTAGGTGCCCCTACTGAGTCTTGAGATAGATTTGATATGGTTCCACTGGATATACCTTGATGTATCATTTTTATTATTTTTGATCAAGACTTTGATGATGTATCATTTTGTCGATGATATTGTATCTTCATATACATATGTTTTGATTAAGTAAAAAAAGGTTTTGAAAGGTCCCAAAACCTTGTACAAAAGATCAAAAGATAGGCATTACTAATCACCTAACAACCAAAAGACAAAACAAAGACAAAGCTAGGGCCCAAGGACACACAAAACAGAAACCAAAAAAGACAACATTACTGATATTGTATCTTGATATACATATGTTATGGATCTTTTGATGAACATTTATGTGATGATCTTCTTTTATTCCCATGACGTGTCATGATGTTGATGTGAGATTTCTTTTATATGCAGATCTATATGATTTCTATGATGTAGTTACTTTTATTATGCTATGGATGCAGTTTATCTTATATATGAGATAGATAGATGGATACAAATGATTTTATGCAACTACTTCTATATGCTTCTTTGATTTTAATGATGAATGCAATGCAATGATAAATGAATGCAACTAGATTTTTGGATTTTGATGTATGAATGTATGTAAATTTATATGAAATGTGCTCTTAGAATGGATGTAAAATGAGTAATGATTAATGCTTATTTTCTTTAGAGTTTTTGATATAAGAGATAATGAATAATGATTAATGCTATGAATGAATGCAAAAGATAATCTCACATCATTGATTTAAAACAAGGATAATTGATAATTGAAACCCCCCAAAATTGATGAAACCCCTTGAACTTGGAAAAATCCTTTAAACATATGCAATTAATCTAACATGAAAATGCAATGCAATGCAACTAATTGTCAGTAGCTTTTTGTGAATGAACTGCAAAAGAGATATATTATCATCATTGAGCATTGTGGAACTAGGAGCAAGTACAATCATCACTGACCACATCATGATGATATGAATACCACTTTATCACTTTGGTAACCACCGGGAAACTAGTAAAACCCTCACTAGTTGAATAACCAACTATGGGAGTATGAATACCAGTTTCATCAAATTCAATGTTACAAGTGGATTTTGGTATTAAGATATGGAAGATCTAAATAACAAGGTATCTGTTTGTGTAAACAAACAAAGGTTAATCCTCCTTCCTATATAAAAGTACTCAATGGTTCTTTGATGACCATGTCCTTAGAAAAATTCACACAAGTTGGTGAATCTTCCTCAAAACACTCACTCAAAGTCAAGAAAAGTATCATGTCTTCATCATCGCCAATCTAGTTGAAACATCATTGATTAGCTAAAAAGACATGAAAAAATACAATGAACATCATCAAAAAGCTTCAAGTGTTTTTCTATGTATCAATATTTTCAATATAATTCCAAAAATTATGATCATAAAGGTTGTTGTCAATTTTTAACCCTGATAAAATAAGTCAATGAAGTTCAAGGATCAAGTTGCAAGGTCAAATGCTTGGGTTTGAACAATGATATCCATCAAAGGTTCAACAATATGTCTCCTCTAAAGTTCTAAAAATCTGCATCTGATATGTGACCAAAATGTAACACGTATGAATCCGTTTGTACTAAGAACCAATGCTTTTCCCCCAAGTGATAAATGTAACCATGTGAAACATGGGAAAATAAAACCTAGTATGCGACAATGCAGCTGAGAGCATTTATTATGACTATGCACAAATGATGGATGCAATGAAGGATATGTACAAATGAGATGATGAAAAGGCAATATGTACAAATGCAACTAGGAAAGACCAAAGGGATCAAAAAGCACCTGTTTGCCAAATTTTTACCTTTTGGGTTTATTGCTCTTTTTTTTTCTTTTTTTGCTACCAAGGCGCCTATTACTAGGTTTTCACCAAGGTGCTTTTTCTCTTTTTCATTTTTTTTTGTTTTTTTTTTTTTTCTTTTTTTCTTGCTTTTTATTTTTTCATTTTTTTGATATCGTCAAGGTGCCTATTTTCTAGGTTTTCACCAAGACAATCATTTTTTTTATTTTTGAATGTTTTTTCTTTCTTCATGCTCAATTTTCTCCTTTTCCATTATTTTTTACTTTTGATTTTTCTCATGTTTTTGGATTTTGAATTTTCTCATGTACAAAGATTTGATGCTGAGATCATCAGATACAGACTCATCTGATAATCTCTCCTCCTATACTCTTTCATCTGATCAGGTATGAAACCTCTTTAGATGGATGATGTTAATAGGCTCTTGTAATTCATCACCCTCTCAATTAGCTAACTTGTAAGTTCCCATTCCAAAAGAAGAAGTAATGACAAAGGGTCCAAGCCAATTTGATTCCCATTTTCCCTTCTTTTCCCTATCTGCCTAGTTTTTAGGGTTTTCTCGTAACACTAAGTCTCCCACTTGAAAATTTATCAGTTTAATATGCTTGTTGTAATGTCTCGAGATTCTATTTTGATAGACCTTCAAATGTTCATAGGCTTGTGTTTGGTGTTCCTCCAACAATTTCAATTGTTGAAGTCAGGCGACCCTATAATCCTCATCATTGATTAATCTATGTAAAGAGACTCTTAAGGATGGGATTTCAACCTCCAAAGGTTGAAAAACTTCTACCCCATAGACTAAGGAAAATGGTGTAGCTCCAATAGGTGTTTGGATGCTAGTTCTGCATGCCCACAATATTGGGTTTATCTACACATGCCAATCTCTTCCTGATTTATTAACCGATCTCTTCAAGATTGTGAGAATATTCTTGTTTGTGGCTTCGGCTTGTCTATTATCTTGAGGATAGTAAATGGAGGAAGAATTGTGTGTGATATGAAAATTTTCACAAAGTTCATCCACATCTTTATTCTTGAATTGTTTTGCATTATCTATGATGATGGAATGAGGAATACCATATCTGCAAATGATGTGATTAAGGATAAACATTGAAATTTGTTTTCCCGTGGTAGTTGTCAAAGGTATGACCTCTACCCATTTGGTAAAATAGTCTGTTGTTGTAATGACATATTTATGACCATTGGAAGAAGGTATATAAATCATTCCAATAAGGTCAAAACCCCATTGGTAAAATGGCCATGGTGTGATAAATGGATGCAATTCTTGTGTAGGTGCATGGATCATGTCTCCATGGTATTGGCATTTTCCACACACTTTGATAAAGTGGAAGCATCTTTTTCTAAGGTTTTCCTAGAAGTACCCATTGTGAAGGATTTTCTTAGCTAAATTCAACCCACTCAAATGTGACCCACAAATCCCCTTGTGAACATATTTTAAAGATAATATCGATTCCTCATCCTCTAGACACCTAAGAAGGATTCCATCAAGAACCTTGTGATACAATGTGTCTGATAGGATGGTATAACGAGCAGCTTGTCTTACAATATGCCATTTTTGGGTACGGGTTTGATCATAGGTAAAACTTGGTCTTTAAGATAAGAATAAATTGTTCCATGCCAAGGTGAGTCATGTCCATCAATAAGGGAAATTATTTGGATGTTGGGTAAGTCAAAATATGGTTTTACCAACTCTTCCACCAAGAATTCATACCTCGCATTTTGACTAGGCATTTGGAGTAATGAAGCCAAGGTAGCCATAGCATCAATAAACCTATTCTTGTCTCTTGGAATTTTCTCAAATGTGATTAAGGAAAATTATTTCTTCCTTTAATCTACCATTCTCTTATATGGCATCAATTTTTCATCCTTAGTTTTATATTCATCATTGATTTGATTCATGACTAATTGAGAGTCTCCATAAACTTGCAATTTTGTAACATTCCATTCTAAAGTCATTTTGATGCCTATGACTAAAGCTTCATATTCTAAAATGTTGTTTGTACATGGAAATTTTTTTTTATAAGATTTTGGAATGGTGTACCCTTGAGGTGTGATCAATAAAATTCCTGCCCCAAAACCATTTTGAGTATAGGATCTATCAAAATACAACTTCCATGCCTTGGCTTCCACATTGACTATTTTTGTATCATGGAATTCAAATTGGATGGGATGAGTAGACTCTAATGGATTTTAATCCAATTGATCAGCAATAACTTGGCCTTTGATAGCTTTACGGTACACATATTCAATATCAAATTCACTAAGCACCATTACCCTGTTGGTTGTATTTCTTATTTTGGCAGTTTTCCTGGTTCCCTGTCCTTTTCTCTATTTCTGGTAGTTTCAAGTCAGCTATCTCTAGTTCCTTTTGGCCTTTCCTGTGCCAAGTTTTTAGGTTTTCAAGTCTGAACTTACCTTAATTTTTAAAACCCTAGGTTTTCAAAGTGTTAAACGGTAAAAACAAACCCTAGGTCATATTGTTCTATTTCAATGTTACTTTTTCTATCCACTTAAGGTATGTGTTTCATTAAGGTCACCTCATCGCGTTACTCCAACCGAATATTCCTTGTGTTTTCCTGACTTTGCATTTTCCTTTTGTCGCTTGGTCTCTTTTAACTTCAGAATATTCCTTTGGCCTTCTGAGACTCAGCAATTCCTTCATGTCGGGTAGTTGCAAGATAGTTATACCATAAGCATTATGCAGAAGGGACCCACGGCTTAGTCGGGTAATCGCGGCAAATTCTCAACAGTTATCAAAATCTCTTCAGACTTCGCGATTACTTTTTGTCTCTTTATCACCAAATGAGTCAAAGTTAAAAGTTAAGCGAAGCCTTTAGTCGTGTGGTCTCAAAAAGGAATAGCGGTTAAGAGATTTTAACTGAGACTACGTGACTAACCATCTACGGTTTGTAGTAAAGTATAGTCGGGATGTCACCAAAACAATATGATGACTCAGTTCTCCATTTTGCAACAAGTGAACTAATGATTGTGTGACATGTGTCATAAGGTGGGTGGACATTAAAGAATTATCGCATGGTTTCCAGAAGTAAAAAGTGGACTCAGCGACATTGAGACTAGGTGTTTTCCTTATAGTCACGGTGTTTGAGAAAGATTTAAGGGTGTGCATGGACATTTAGCGATTATGCGATGACCGTCAGATGAAGGAATAAGAGGATCTAACGGTGGTCACAGAGTCTGAGAAGAAAAGTTCCCAAAGGGAAAAGTCCTCCCGACTTGGCGATTAAGGTATGTCGCACAGTCGTCAGAAGTGGAAAAAGGGGGCATGTAACCTATTAGGATAAAGTTAAACATTCACGACTTGTATTCTGTGATCGGGCGACTGGGTCTAGTCACATAGTCTTGATATGGAATAAAAACACTCAGCGACTTAGAGATAACTGTAAGGAGTCAAGGGAAACGGTTAGTTGCAAGGTCTCAGAAAGAATAATGAGTTAGTCTTAACTATGCGCAACTTTGACTTCAGATGGGTCACGTGATTGCCAGATACTAACTCGGGTTAGTCAAGGGTAAGAAAATGCATTGTTGCTATGTCTCGAGATAAACCATGGGTTAGTGACAGAGGCCCATGAAAAAGAGACTTCATGCAGTCGCGCAGTCACTTGATCATAAAATCTAAAAAATGTAACCTATCACAGGCTTGTATTTTGATTACTGTGCAAAAAGAGTAGCTGAGATGTAAGATAGTTAACGAATCAAAGTGTGATATGTCAGCTCTTTTAAATGTAGTATGATTGTTCCGAGGATTCATTTTTGAAAATTTGATTTCCTGTCAAGCTCAGGAACTACGGCTAGGTTTTCATTCAAGTTTACAACATGTCGAATTAATGACAGAATAGATGTTTCTGAATTATGAGCTATGTACTCTAAATGATGGATATAAGGAGTTGATGGTGCATTCATTTTCATTCACCATGCTTTCAGTTTGCAGAGCCCAAGTTGTTAAGTTTTCATAAAAGAGATATTTTTCTCAGTTTGCAGTATTTCCAAAGTTGATCAAAGAGTTCTGAATTTCAAAAAATTGTGCAAGACAGTCAGCTAATCTCCATGTTAGATTTGTTTCAATATCATTAAGGAGTAAAAGACTCAAGAAATTGCAAATATGAGCGGGGCTATGAGTGTTGCTTCAACAAGTGGAGGAAGTGAAGAGGACCAGAAGGGAAAGGTGAGTTTTTCTGATGAATTCCTCCGTCTCCTGCCTGGTTCAACATAGAATAAGAAGGCTAATGCTAATGTCCTCATTGATGAGTATAAGGATATTCGAGATCCTGTGACTCCAGGCACAACAAGTTTCTCCCTTTTCACTTATTTCTATAAAAAATTTGATAAGCCCATCCCAGTATCAAACCCTTGGACCTGTGATTTGGCTAGGTTACTTGTTCCTGATGTCTTCCTAGATGTAGACCTATTCTTAGACCTACCCAATCACTATGATGTTTTGACAAAGACCATCAAAAGGGATGATGGCACCGCCCTCTTAATTTTGAATAAGAACTCATTCATGTAGGATTTTGGCTTATTCAGTACCATGTCTACTAAAATTCACATGAAAAAGTAGGAGAAGAGGTATAGTTTGAAGCCTGGTATTGCTAAAGGCTTATTGTAGAAACACATGTTGAAAGAAGTAAAAAAGTATTTATATCCTATGTCAGGGGATAGCCCATATTATTATAAGGATCTACACTTCTACATTAAGTATATCTCTTATGCTTTGTGTAGAGTACTAGGAAGAGATGGAGATGCAGAAAAAATCAATGCTCGCATCCTGATGATGGTGCTAGACTTACAAGAGGTGCATTCAAGCACCAGCTATGATTATATACAGCACATAATTGATGAAATTCATGAGGGTTTCATTGCAACCCAGAAAATATTAAAGAATCCAAAGGAGAAGGAGCCTAAATTCTTGCATTACTCAGTTCTTATGCATCTCCTCTTGTATTTCAATTTTGTAATTATGGATGTCCATAATTTAACTCCTTAGAGATTCTACCAGTCAGCACCAAATCCCATCCAATTTTAGGTCAGGTTTTGGAATTACACTTCTAGGGAGTATGACTACTATGCTTTTTAGAATTGGATTGTGTATCCAATGGTGCAGAGTTTGGGAACAAGCAGAACAAGAGTCCCATTGAAGATCATACAATTGCTTAGGCCTTGTGATTATACAGATACTTGGCCTGGAAAACATAATTGGGGTGATTTCTTCTTGGAGGAGAATTATACCATTATCAGGGTATATGGGTGTATTCACCCACCTCATTTATTACCATATCATGTGCCTGCAAGAGTAGTTGCAATGGAATTCATATGGCAGTTATTATTAACAGATAATGAGCACTTTGCACCACACAAGAAGGGGACTATAACCCCTAGGCAGTTCAAGATTCTCAAATTTACAATTGGCAAGAATTTCATTGATGAAGTGGGTCAGTGGTTGGAAAGATACAGAATGGGGGAAGCCCCCTATAGATACATTGATCCAAAAGGCTTCAAGGAAGGGGTTAGAAAATTGTATACTCCTACTATCCCTAATACGAATGTCCACTGTGAGTGCATAGAAGAAGATTCAACAAGGAACATCTTGGATGAAGATGACATTCATATAAGAAGGTTGAGAATCCAG
>MU225616.1:1482404-1505069 GCA_018584345.1 Thuja plicata | reverse complement strand
TAGAAAATAGCCAGATCTCAAAATGGCTAGTGAGGTCCAGATGGGAGATATGATAAAAGGATTTGGGTATAGCCCAAAATCTCAGGCTTTTGCAATGTGGAGCCTAAGCCCAAAAGACCAAAAGCCCTAATTAGTAAATATTCAAGAAAATATGGTGGGCAATCAGATGGTGTGGTCTGTACAAAATATAGGGGACTTAGAAATCTCCCAAATTATGACACACTGGGCTCACCTGAATGAAGACAAGACCAAACAATTGTCTGAGAGGTATAGTACTTTGTTGGAAGAAACAAGTGCATTGTCTAAGGATAGGGATATGTGCCACATAAAACTGTACCAGCAAGATCAGTTGATCAAAACATTGACAAAAGAATTGGAGGTAAAGCCTGAGGTGGTATATGTACCTGCACAACCACCACCAATGCAAATTGAAGATAAGCCTAAATCAGAGGAGGTTGTGGAACAAAAGGTAGATGAGGAAAAGGGAAATGCAATTGCTTTGAAGGCATTGAAAGGCATACTATAACATAGAATTGAGATTCTAAAGGATAAAGCTGATGTTATAGTCAATACATACAATAAGTTGCCAGCCTTGCCTACTGAGATAATGGGGTACCTTGCCATTCTAAACCCTTACTTTACTAAATGGTCTGCTAGAGAAAATTTACTTGAGAAATTGTCATCTTTACAAGACATAAGACCACATTTTCTTGAAATAGTAACTGAGGTGGGAGATGAGATCAAAAGAGTCAATATTGCTCTCTCATTTTTTAAAGGAAAATTAAATCAGATAGAGGTTAAATTGAGCCTCTTTTCAAATGATTTTAATAAGTTTGTTCCCTCCCTAAGGGGAGATGATGACCAATTAAAGGCTATAGATGCCTGGAAGAGTGAGTTTGATAGTAAGATGCCTAGTGAATTGGCATTTCTATTGGGAGCAGATGTTGATATAGAAGGATTCAATAAAATATTGGATGAAGCCTTCAAAGCAAAGACTGATATCAATAAATTCCTACTTGATGTCAAAAAAATCACTGATACTAGATGGGACAGACAAAAGGTGCAAGTACAGAGTACTCAGGACTTCAAGTGGCCATCAGATGATGAACTGAAAGCTTGGGAAGTGATGACTACACCGAAGAAAAAGAAGCCTGTAGTAGAAGAGGAAATCTTGGACGATGAGTAAGGTGAACACTTGGCACTACACTATTCAAGACAAGAGGGATAGTTATTGCAAAAGAATAATGTAGGTGAGTATGTGAGCATAGCTATCTAGACTCAACATAAATACTACCAGCTACCATCTATGAAAATCTAATTGTAGTCGCCAGATTGGGTGAAGAACCAAGAATATCTGTTTATATCTTTTGACTTGGTCATTTCACCGCTTCTTCTCTCTCTTTCTTTTTGTCTCTCTTGTAACTTTAGGGTTAGGTTTTCTATGACCATCCAAAGCTTGTTGCATCCTTAAGGGATTCCAAGATGGTCAAAAACCTATATATAGCAAAAGAGTTGTAATTATTAAGGGTCTTTTGATGTTGGAATGTTTTAAAAAAAAGAGATAATATATTGCAGAATTTAGACATTTTGAACTTCTGTCTATCTTTTGAAGTTGTATAATCTTTCATGTATAGAAAGCTGGATCATATAAATAATATAGGGTGCAATTTTACTCTCTTCCATTTCTATCTCTTTATTCTCTATGTATGCTCTTTTATGTTAAGTTTGCAAGGCATTCTAAAGCATTTTGGTTATTAGGTAACTATCTGATTACTTGCAAGTTTCTTTTAAGGAAAGAACTAAGTTTTGTGAGTAGTTTTAGGGAGCATATTTCTTTGTTTAAGGATTTGATACAATAGTTTAGAGGTAACAGGGTAACTTGTAAGGAAACTTATCTGAATTGCATGTGGGTTGTAAGGCAGCTTACTGTATTTTGTTTCTATGAGATTTTAGCTTATTTGACTCTATAGCCCAAAGGATAGGCACTGGTCCAAAAATTAGTCTGATAATCTACCTTTGTCTAAGTTATTTCAAGGCATCAAAACCAATTCAATAAAAATACTCTTGTTACTAAGAACAAACAAACTAAACTCAGTAAGGACTTATGTCAGCTAGACAGTGTCCACTTTATTGATTCCTTGGAGAGTGAATCATTAGGTTATCCCTCCTGAAATCAAAAGGAAGAAGGATGAAAATCCTTATATCACTTGTTTTTTCTATATGTAAGGGCATGCTTTGTATGGTTAAATCTTGCATCTAGTTATGCTTGGTCATTTGCAAGGTGATTTATAAGTTGGTTTAATAAAGGTATATAGCAAATCAATGTCCACAATATAACATACTGTGTAAACAACAATCATAAGAGGTAAAACATGCCTGAGTATATGTGGAACTCAAAAATGAAGAAGGACCTTATCCAGTCCTTAGCAATTAGGCTTTTCTTGTCTCTGAATCAGTATTAGAAGGCATAGTGTTCAAGTAGTCATTTCAAGCACTGTGGTTCATACAAGAAAAATCCCTAACATACCCATTTAGCAATCCTTCTTGTTAGGGTTGTTTTACTAAGCAAGTATTTTAAAGGATCAATTTTTGCAATCAACTTCACTTTGTGCATCAACATGTAATGTCTTAGTTTTTGTGAAGGAAACACCACTCCCAAGAAAGCTCTTTCCATAGTTGATCAAAGTTATATTCAAATAGTAAATAGATATTTCTTTTCCTTCCTCATCCTCTTGTGCCAAAAAAACTCCTAAAGATCTTTATGTTGCTGAAATATATAGCAATAATGGTTTTCCTTTGATAGGAGGAATCAAGATAGGTGGGTTTACCAAGTATGTTTTCAACAAAGTGAAGGCCTATTCACATTCATCATCCCATGTAAAAATGGTATCTTTGTGTATCAATCTTGTGAATGAATAGTACTTTTCCACCAATTGAGAAATGAACCTCCTAATGGATTGAAGTCTTCCTTGAAGTGACCTCATTTGACTAATTTTTTTGGGAGTTTCCATTTCCATTATTTCTTGTAATTTTTCTATATCCACTTCATTTCCTTTTGCAGAAACTATATAGCCTAAGAGCTTGGTAGATTGTACCCCAAATGCACATTTCTTTGGTTTTAATCTTACTTTGAACTGCTCCAACCTTGTGAAAATATTTTCTATTATAGGAATTCGATCTTTTCTTTGATGTGACTTAGCTAAAATATAATCCACATAGTCATCTAGGAATGTATGCATCATGTCATGGAAGATAGTGGTCATTTATCTTCGGTAAGTTGCTCTGGCATTTTTGAGACCGAAGGGCATCACATTCCAACAAAAAGGTTCCCCAAGGGAATGTAAAAGCAGTCTTTTCTTGGTCTTCAGGTGCTATGTGAATCTGATTGTATCCACTAAATCCATCCATAATGAGAACATAGAATGTCCCACCATTAAATCCATTATAGCATTAATGATAGGTAATGGAAAATTATCCTTAGGACAAGAAAGGTTAAGGTCTCAAAAATATGTGCATACTCTAATGGATTTATCATGTTTGGTAACAGGTACAATGTTGGAGATCCATTCTGCATAGGGTATTACTCTTATGAATCCAACTTTGAGTAGCTTCTCCAATTCTACTTTGACTAATAGAGCTACATGTGGATGAATTTTTCTCAATTTTTTCTTTACAGGTTTGATGTTAGGTTTCACCTGAAGATAGTGCACTATAAAGATTGGTTCTAACCCTGGCATGTTGGCATATGACCACGCAAATTTTATTTTCTTTTCTTAAAAGAATTCGATGAACTCCTTCCTTTCTAATGGGGCTAGTGATGCTGCTAAATGAATAAAATTTGGTTCCAAGTCGGTTCCAATGTTAACCTTTTCCATTGGCTCTATGAGAATAGGAGATCTCTCATCATCATGTTCTGGTAGGGTATCCGACCTATCTTCCTTAGGTGCCAAAGTTGGGTTTTGACCTTTGGAAACATCCGATATTTTTACTTTTTAGGTTCTAGCTCTGCCACATGGTGGTTTTCACCACTAGGCCTTTTCATTTTTTTGAATTTCTTTCTTTTATTTTGTGGATTGAGAGGTTGGATGCTTGCATCTATCATTATATCTGGATTGTATTCATTGGTGGAAGAAGATGGCTCAACAACGTTTAGGTATCGGGCCATTGCATTGTCATTGGAAAAGTATAGTAAGTCATTTTGCTTGGTTAAATCCTAATAAATGAGTTTGGGATGAAGAAAGGCTAAAGACTCATTAATAAAGTTTTCATTCAAAGGATTCAAGGACATGACCTCATTTGATGGTTCATACATTGTATCGCCTAGGTCTATAACATGTGTTTTCTCAAGGTGTTCCATGGAAGTAGGATCAAAATTTTCCTCACTAGAGTCCTTGTGTATTTCCATGGGAAAGAAAGTATGTGGATTAAATATAACATTTGAATCACCCCCCACGATGGTACCCAAGGTTCACCTATCCATTGATTACCCGTAGATGCTTGACCTACATTAGATTCTTGAGACTCATTTGATGCTTGTGTAGAATTCGAACCTTGATTCTCATTGTCTTAACTTCTAACATTAGGAATGGTAGCATATGTATGAATAAAATTAACCACTTTATCATGACAAGATTCTTTGGATAGGGAATCCCACTCATAATCTTTGGAATCATCCTCACTCTCAGATCCTACCATGTGTACATGTTCATGAAAGTCATGCATAGGGCTTGAACTTTATCCTTTGTCTTGATACCCTATTTTGGATTTTGCATCCTTTGATCTCCAAGAAGGTTCAATGGGTTCTAGAAATCCTCTATTCCTGACTCCTAAGGGTCCTCTTCCCTTGTATCCCATTTTTTGCATTTTTTGAAATCCCTTTCCATATTGCTCAGTTTGGATATTGATGTATTGTACTCTTTCAATGAGATTGTTTGAAGTATCTTCCTCTTTGTAGAGCTATTGTAAAAAATCATTTTCCGCCTTTTCTAGGGCTGATTTGTCACTCTCTCTTAAAAAATGAGAGTTATATTTGTGAGGTGGATGAGCACTTGATGGTTTCTCATGTATCTTAGGAGAAGTTGGCAAATCAAATAGGGAAATGAAATTGTAATGGATAAAAATGGAGATGGATCATGTGGAGAGATGTGTGTGATGATTTGGTAATGGTATTGAGGGAAGAAGAGATTCTCCTCCTATCCCCAAATTTCACAAAGGAAAGATCCACTTTAATTAACCATAAGAAAATGGTTAATGCACAAAGGCATCAATCAATCAAAAATAAGAGAAAAGAAGAAAGCCTTACATTCCTAAATTATGGATGAAGATTATTTAATATATTTGAATTGATTAAAGCCTTAATTGAAATAAATTGAAGATAAGTACTAACCTCAAAATATAGCAGATATGGAAAATCCTATTTTCTTATGTCTGTGTTGAGTTTCAGGAAATTCTGCAACCAGATCTAGAATAGAAATGTAGAGTTAGACAAAACCTAGAAATATTTTTCTTTTTTGAGTTAAGTTGACCTTGACCTCTTTATGGGGGTGCAATTGTGCCCCAAAATGTCAACCTCAACCTACATATCTCTGATGGAAATTCTATTTGTAGATCTTGAAAGTTGGCCAAAAAGGGTATTCAAATCTTCTCTTAAATTCACTATCATGTACCTTTACCTGCAAGAAAAATGGTTTTTTTGTTGGGGGGAGGGGTTTTCCTTGGTCAAACCCTAGTTTTTGAATTAACGTTAAAGTATAATTGAAATTGCATAAATAAACAAAGTAAATAAATGAATTCACCTTGCTTGTATAGAAACCCTTGTGGAGGATTCAAATCCTTGGATCCACAAGTATGTATGATCCAAATAAATGTAGAATATAGAATGTAGGATGTAGGATGTCTCAAATCAATTGCTTGTAGATCCTCAACACCAATCTTGAATGGATCTTGGAATAGGAAGAGGCTTGCATTGATGTGGATGGAAAAATATTCAACAAGAGGGCTCCATAGAGCTTGAATCCTTCAATGGCTATGAATAGATCTCCTTGGTGAATTTATTGATTGAAGGTGCTTGAATGCTTGAATTCTTGAGAGTATATGATTGCTTCAATATATTAATTTCATGTGCATAATTTATCATGTTATTTCATGTGTATGTCTTGTTCAAGTCTTGCTTCTTAGAGAAAATGAGAGGAGAAAGCTTCCTTATATACAAATCTAGGGCACAATCTTCTAGAGAGGCCTAAATAGGAGAATTAAATTCCCATTAGACATATACCCATAGAAGTGGACCTATATTAAATAAAATTTCAAGATTCATTTCCTTAAAGACCGAAATAGCAGACCCGGAAGCGGGAATTAAATCTTTCCAAAGCTTGACATCCGAAAACCCCAGATTCTTTAAAATTGGACCCTGGGTTAGGGTCGAGGTTGACTTTGACCTAGGTCAGGGTCAAGGTCAACCTTGACCTAGGTCAAGGTTGAGGTTTACCTTGACCAAGAAGGTTGACCTTGACCCTGAGGTCAAGAAACTCAAATCTATAGATCAGGGTACCAGAAATAAGCCGGAGAGAAGTGGAAAACGAGGCAGAACAGGGGAAAAATCTAGATCCAAGTTAGAGACCCATTCAAGGCACTTAACCTGACCCCAAACCACTTACTTAGAGGTCTAAACCAGTCCAAAATGGAAGTGCTTCCATTTTTTACTATACATTTAGCCCTCACTTTAGCAAGAGTATGGACTCAATGCAAACTCTTTGTAAAGGAGATCATAAAGAAAAGATAATCTTATTGAAATAAAAAGGGACAAAGGAATCCTCAAGCCTCCAGGGACATAAGTCTTTATCAACCCTAAGATCACAATAAGAGAGACATCACCAGTCAAAGAAAAAAGTGAGAGGGTGTGATTAACTCACCCAATGAGAACCTATGTCCCATTGTGAATCACACAAGGAAAAAGTGCAATTGGAAAGATGGAGTTGAACCACCCAATTAATGTGGCTACTCACTAGTCAACCCATCAAGGATTTACTCTTAGGAATATTCTATTCCAAAAGAGAAAATTCAAAACATAGAGAGATCCAGTCTTAAGGACACCTTCCGATCTTAAGGGATCAAAGCATTGTAAATTGAAACTGGAGGGGTCAAGAGATCGTATAAGGTAAAAATCCATGCTTTAAGGATTATTCTCCAATCCATAAAGGGAGAAAAGTTTTAAGTTTTGAAAATATTTTGAAAGTGCGTGTGTGCAAAAAGTGAGTAGAGTTTGTGCCCCCATGTTAAATTTATTACTAACACTTTAGCAGGAGAAATGGCTTTAATGGAAATATAAACATCTCCACTAATTATGTTTCCACTACGAGATGCCCCCAAGAAAAAAAAAATCAAGGGAAATGCCACATAAACATACAGAGAGCACATAAGGGATCTACCTACCGTGGGGTCAGTATGATCATAAGATAATATATATATGATATTATATTATTGGAAATGAATTGACATCAATCTCCAAAGAAAATAGAACTACAATCACAATGGAGGAAATAAAACACAAGAGTTACAAAGAAGATTCTTTTCAGACCACAACATGGAGAGAAAAAAGAATCAGTGCTACCATGTTGCAAATCCAAGCAGACTACACAAGGAAAATATTTATGAACAATAGCATAGGTACAACATAACATGAAAACAATATATAGAAGAATAGAGATACATATAGAAGAATAGTACAATAGGTTCGATTCCTTTATCACCTTGCACCAACAAAGTAACAAGGGTCTTATAAAAGAATCTAACAAACATTTAGCAAATACATTACGGGAGAAGCACAATACAACAAGAAAACACATAAAAATATACCATGGAGGACAAGCCAATCAAGCACATTGCCTACTCTCCCCATCTCAGTCTATAATATTTAGGGAAGGTGGGAAAGTCGCAAGAGGGAATATATCCAACATCATAGGAATAATAGCCAATTCCAAGCAAGGATCCTCTTCAGAATCACAATGTTTGATACTAGTTGTAATTATTAGTTGTGTGGAAAGCATATGGGGTAAATCAGTATCAAGATCAATAGTCTCATATTTATCATTAGCATCAATAGGATCATTAAGAGTATCTTCTTCATTAAGATTAATTGAAATAGAATCTAAGATGCAAATAGAATCATCATAATTATTCATCTTAACATGATTATTAACATTAACTTCCTCCAACACATCAGGCATAGGCTAGTCAAAAGAAGGTAAATAATTTTGAAGAATAGAGGCATGGGCCCTAGCTTTAGCCTGACGGTTCTTACGATGTTTATTAGTAGATTTGTTACATTTTTTCTTGTTTGAAATATGTTGAGAATTAGGAGGAATAACAACCGGTTCCTTCACAGGTTCTATGGGAGGATTAGTAGGACTCTCAGTAGGCTGAAAAGTGATACTAGGAGCTTGATTAACTCAAGAATCTTGTGATGTTTATAGGCTTGATATGAGAGAAACATGTTATCAAGTCGAGAAGGACATGAATTAGGTAATGAAGGCCAAAATAAGTCAAGGGTAGTGCAATCCCTAGGCCTAGAAGGTTGATATAAACTATGATTAATAGTTTTAACCTCTTCATCATGAATGAAATTAATACACTTGTGGATAGGAGAAGTAATGAAACACATGGCAGTCAACCAAGGAAAACCAAGCTTAACTTGAAATTGATCAGAAGTAGGGACAACAACAAAGTCAGAGTCCTCAACTTTACCACAAATTTCAACAGGTAAGTTAATAGAACCAAATGATGGATAGAGAAAACCATTACAAGTTTGGATCCACACATCAGATGTATCATAATAATCACGTTGTAAGTTCTTCACAAAAAAAATTTATTCAGTGATGACATTGACTAAGGAAGTAGGATCAACAAGACAAGAATGCGTAGGTATCTTAGAAATTATATCAAAAATGTAAAGGGGACCATCAGGAGCCTTAATGGTCTCAAAATCATCAAAGGTAACCGAGAGTTCCCTAGGTCTTCTATCCTTAGGTTGTCTTGAAGGTTTAGATTGAGGTCTCGATTTAGGTTGAGGTGGAACTTGAAGTTGAGGTAGAGATTGAGGCTGGGGTGGAGAGATAGGTTGAGAAAAAACAACATGCTCCACATGGTTAATAATATGATTGAGATCATTCATCTTTGAATCATAAACAATATCTATAGAAGATGGCTGAACAATGGTATTAGTATCATGTGTAGGCAAAGGGTTCATATAGATTTGAAGGTTTTGATTAGGAGGAGAGACAGATTTTTTCCCACTACCATCACAATTATCAACATATAGAGAATTAGAATCAATTAAGCCTTGAACCTTATGTTTTAGAGAATAACACTTCTCAGTATCATGGCCATTTTGATGATGGTATTGACAAAAGGCTTTGGGATCAAAGGATTTTGATGCCATCATAGTAGGAATAAGAGGTCGAATAGAAGGCAAAGTAATCATATTAGCAGTCAACAATTTACTCATAATAGAAATTAAAAATTCAAAAAGAGGAGTAAACGTACGATTTAAACAAAAATCAATGGATGCAAAAGTGACATTGTGGGATGTAACAACAACTTGATCAACAACTGCATTTTCTTGTTTATTGATTTTGACATAGTTTTTAGGCTTCTAAAACTTGGTCGGATTAGGAGTAGCATCACTCTTATCAAATGGAACAAGAACCATTGGAGTGTCTCTCAAATTGACTCACTTGTAATTGATAATGACGAAGCATTGCACAAAGTTGTTAAAAATAGGTAAATTCAGTAAGCAAAATCTTATCTCTAATATCCTTTTGCAAATTTAAAATAAACATATGTTGAATATAAATATCAGGAACATGATAAGAAATCCTAGAAGACAAATTATTAAATCTACCAATAAATTTATTCAATTTCTCTTTAGTATTCTATTTACAATGCATCAAATCAATTAAGGACACTTGCAGACCAATGTTATTTTGGAACTGTTGAATAAAGGTATTAGCAAGTTTTCAAAAAGAATCAATAGAATAAGGAGGCAAGGAAAAATACCATTGCAAGGCCTTATCATGAAAGGTTCTAGAAAACAACTTGGCTAAAATCCTATGGTCCTGAGCATAGTCACTACAAAGGATTTGAAATGTTTTAACATGAGTGATAGGATCTTCCTTACCATTGTAATTCTCAAAATGAGGCATATCAGCTTGCTGAGGGATAGGAGCACGAATAATGTCTAGGGATAAAGGACTACCCATGTCACATGTAGGAATACTAAACTTGGATTGAGTTAAAGATGTAAGTTGTTGTTATAAAGAGGACATAGTTTGAGCTAGACTAATGATGGTGGAACCATTAGAGAAATATGAGGCATAGAAACATTAGGAACACTAGGAAAATTGTAGGAAGGGGTGGGAATGGAAGACATAACCGGTGGAAAATTTGGAACCACAGTTGGAAGAGGGTTAGAATAGGTAAAAGGGACACTATGGTAAGAATTTTGTGAGGTAGGTAGAGAGACTGGTGGAAAACTTATAGGAAGAGATGGAAGTGAAAGAGTTGAAGCTAGGGAATTGGAAAGTGTAACAGATGTAGTCACTAAAGGAGAGTATAAGTAGGATTACTAGGTAAAGGAATAGAAGAAGGTTCCACACTAGTGACAGGAGGATTAAATCCTAAATCTTGAGCTTCTTGAGCTAAAGGTTTAAAATTTAAATGCACAATATGAGTAATACCATGCAAGAGATTAACAACTTGATCACTATCATGAAGGACTTTCTTAAGAGCCTCTATAGCTTGGATAGAATCTTGATTATGGTTTTCTTGAATAAGCCATTTTCCCATTTTATCAAGTTCAGTTGATAGTTTTTGGACTTGTTCAGGAGGAATTATTAAAGCATCATCCTCATCATGAGATGAGGGAGAATATTTATGCTTCATAGAAGGATTGGGATCATGAGTGTTAAAAATGTCATCCGGGATCCTAAGGAAAGGAGAGGAAGATTCAGAATCAAAAGAACTCCTAAGTCTGCGACTTCTTCTAACTGAGATATTATAGGTACAACTAGAGGTAGTAAAGCTCATACACCAATGCAATGTAAATGAACTAAACTAAGAAAATTTAAATGTAAGAACATAAAAGAAGGCTAATCTAATATGTATGCAAGATCTAACATGAAATGCAAATCTTACACCAAAAAAGAAAGAGTTGTCTATCGCGGATTCACCAAAATGTATTAGATAAAAATGGAGATGGATCATGTGGAGAGATATGTGTGATGATTTTGGAATGGTATAGAGAGAAGATAGGATTATCCTCCTAGCCCCAAATATCACAAAGGAAAGATCCACTTTGATCAACCATAAGAAAATGGTTAATGCACAAAGGCATCAATCAATTAGAAATAAGAGAAAGGAATAAAGCCTTACATTCCAAAATTATGGATGAAGAGTATATAATAGATTTGAATTGATTAAAACCTTAATTGAAATTAATTGAAGACAATTACTAACCTCGAAATATATTAGATTTGGAAAGCCTATTTTCTGATGTCTGTGTTGAGTTTCAGGAAATTCTGTAACCAGATCTGGAAAAGAAACGTAGAAATAGAAAAAACCCAAAAATATTTTTCTTTTTTGAGTCAGGTTGACCTTGACCTCTTTACGGGGGTGCAATTGTACCCCAAAATGTTTACCTCAACCTGCACTGCTCCAATATAAATTCTATTCGTGGATCCCGAAAGTTTTTCGAAAAGGTTATCCAAATCTGCTCTTAAATTCATTGTCATGTACCTGTAGCTGCAATAAAAATAGTTTTGTTTGTTGGGGGGAGGGTTTTTCCTTGGTCAAACCCTATTTTTGGAATTAACCTTAATGTATAATTTAAATTACATAAATATAAAACAAAGTAAATAAATGAATTCACCTTGCTTGTATAGAAACTCTTGTGGAGGATTCGAATCCTTGGATTCACAAGTATGTATGCTCCAAATTAATGTAGAATGTAGCATGTAGGATGTAGGATGTCTCAAATAAATGACTTGTAGATCTCCAACACCAATCTTGAATGGATCTTGAAATAGGAAGAGGCTTTCATGGATATGGATGGAGAAATCTTCAACAAGAGGGCTCCATAGATCTTGAATCCTTCAATGACTACCAATGGATCTCCTTGATGAATTGAATACTTGAAGGATCTTGAATGCTTTAATTCTTGAGATTAGATTATTTCTTCAATATAGATCATGTTATTTCATGTGTATGTCTTGTTCAAGTCTTGCTTCTTAGATAAAATGAGAGGAGAAAACTTCCTTATATACAAATATAGGGCACAATATTCTAGAGAGGCCTACATAGGAGAATTAAATTCCCATTAGACCTATACCCCTATAAGTGGACCTATATTAAATATAATTTTAAGATTCATTTCCTTGAAGACCGAAATAGCTGACTCAGAAGTGGAAATTAAATATTTTTGAAGCTCGACATCCGAAAACCCTAGAAAATTCAAAAGTTGGACCCTGGGTCAGGGTCGAGGTCAAATTTGACCTAGGTCAGGGTCAATTTCAACCTTGACCTAGGTTAGGGTTGAGGTTAACCTTGACCCAGAAGGTCAGCCTTGACCCTGAGGTCAAGAAACTCAAATCTGCAGATCAGGGTGCCAAAAACAGGCCAGAGAGAAGTGGAAAAGGAGGCAGAACAAGGGGAAAATCCAGATCCAAGTCAGAGACCCATTCAAGGTACTTTACATGACCCCAAACCACTTAATTAGAGGGATAAACTAGTCCAAAATGGAAGTGCTTCCATTTTTCGATGACAATAATATTCCCCCACTCCTTTGGAATTGAATCTACATTGATTTTCAAACTTATGCATCATTTCGCTCATCTTTCGGTAATTATCTTTATTAGTTTTTTCTCTCTCATCCTTGGAAGGTTTCAAGATTTCTACCTTTGATGTAGAGTTTTTAACTGAATTTTCATGTGAACTTTGACCCTCATAACTCACTTTCTCCTTTCTCTTAGTTGATGTAGATGAGTTAGTTTGATTAGGGTTTGAGGTAGATGTATCATTTGATGTTAACTTAGTACCTTCCTCTTTAGCTTCTTCAATGGTGACATTAGGGATGAATCCTTCCCTATTATGAGGAATAAATAGCTCATGACTAGATTTCAATGTGTTGCAATATTGAAAGGGATTAGAATCTCCTCCAATTGTGATTTCTTCACCCATGTGTGGAAATTTAATACATTGATGATAGGTGGAAGGCACCGCTTGCATCTCATGAATCCATGGCCTCCCCAATAAGTTATTATAAGTTAGATTCATGTCAAGGACTTGAAATATGGTTTCTTTCTTGATAGTTCCAACTTGAATAGGTAACACTATCATGCCTTTCAAAGATCTTTCTTCCTCATCATAAGCCTTAATAGTAATATACTTTTTAGGATCAATGGATGATTCAGATAACCCTAAAGACTTGACAAGGTTCAATGTGAAAATGTTAAGATTGGCTCCCCCATCAATGAGGACTCTCCTAACCCTATTCCTTTGGATTAAAACTTCTATATGCAAGGGAAAATTTTGAGGATGAGTAATGGATATATCATCTTATTCTAAAAATGAAAGGCAATGTGGTGCAATGAGATGTTCTACCATGTTTTGAAACTTATTTTCCTCCAAATTTATAGGAACATTAGTCTCCACTAGGGATTTTTCCAAGATCTCCTTGTGATTGGGAGAAAGTTTTAGTAACTCCAAAATAGAAATTTGTGCTGGAGTCTTTTGCAATTGATCAACCAAACTATAAGGATCTATTGTAGTAGATAGTTGTTTAGCCAAAATATTTGATTTTGTAGGGCCAATAGTTTTAGGAGCACTCCCTTGTAGGGTAATACTTGATGCTTTCCCCCTAGTGATAGCATTAGAAGTCTCCACTTTGGTTTGTTCCTTAATCACCACAACATTAACAACATGCTCATGCCCAGATAAGGTATTGATAGTATTATCATAATGATGAGCAAAATTGACAATGTTGTTACCTTTAGAATTTTTGCCTTGGTTGTTCGAAGTTGAAGACTAACTTTTCTCATGATTAAAGAAAGGTTGTTTAAAGGTCATATGATCCTCATTATTTTGGGTCCCTTCTATATTAATTACACCATTGTCAATCAAATCTTGCACCACGTCTTAGGCGCATGCAATCATTGGTTTTGTGTCCTCGATTCCTATAGTATTCACAATGGTTGGACTCACTCCACCAATTAGGCTTGA
This sequence comes from Thuja plicata, assembly GCA_018584345.1. Lineage (NCBI taxonomy): Eukaryota > Viridiplantae > Streptophyta > Pinopsida > Cupressales > Cupressaceae > Thuja > Thuja plicata. The sequence continues at coordinate 1,490,798 of MU225616.1, read as the reverse complement.
TTTTTGGTTCATAGGGTTGAGCCATAGGTAAGTCAATAATCTTATTATAAATTAGGGTTCTCAATGAATTCTCAAGTGGCTCACCCAAAGGTGTGAATGACCTTCTAGGCATTGGTGCAAAGAAAGGTTTAGGCTTGTTAGCCCCTTTATTATTCCCAAAGTTGTTATTATTATTGTTTTTGTTGAGAGGAACTTTGGGTGCTTGACTTGCATTGTTAACTTGAGTAGGTCTTCTTGTGAGAATAAAAGGAGTGGCCTTAAAATTATTAGCTTCCACAACTCCATCATTGACCACACCTTTATTATTATTCCTCATCCAAAATCGGTTATTGTTAGGAGGATTTCGATTTTTTATTTTTATTGGAGGTATTGCTATTGGTATTTTTATTATCCTTTAAAAGCTTAAGTTCTCCACTTTTAACCAATACCTCCTCCATAGTAACTCCATTCTCAATTAGGTCTTGGAAAGACCAAGGACATTGCAATCTTAACCGATAATTCATCTCATTACTCAAGCTATTAATGAAAATATCCATGTTCTCCTTTTAGGGTACACTTCAAGGGTATCTAGAAAATACCACTCTCCACCTTTGTAAGAAAATTAGGAATCCTTATCCCTCTTGTTTCTTGGTATTACATAAGTTAATCATCGTAACCTCGTGTTTGATATTATAGGAATAGTGAGTTAGGAATTTGGAGGTCAATTCCTCAAAAGTATGGATGTCAAAGGGTAACTTAGAAAACCACTCCATTGTCATGCCTCCTAAACTTCATGGGAATAACCTCATTAAATATGTTGTGTCATGCATGAAATCCAATCTCAATGCACAAAACTCCCTTAAATGATCTTGGGTATCAGATTCTCCTTCATACTTTTCGTATTTAGGAAAAACAACATTACTAGGGAATGGGACCATAATTAGTGTCTTTTTGAATGAAAAAGGACACAATGCCTCAATAGAAAAGGGTTTAGGAGACCCACTTTTTTTCATTGTTTCCAATTGCATTTGGAATAATTTAAATTGCTTGTTCATTACTTTGATTGGGTTTGCTTCTTCTTCTTTTTGCTTGAGTTGATCAACATCAAAATTGTGAGGGAGTTTAGTCCCGGCTTGTGCTAGGTCTAGAAAATACTTCTCCCTATCCCTTTATAACACTTTCTCCATGAGTTTCATGAAGAATGGGCTTTGGAACACCTCATTAACCTTTTCCTCAGTTGCCTCTTCATCATTAGGGTCCACATTTCCTCCATTGTTATTAGGATCTACCCCTTGATTGTTAGGGTCTATTCCTCTTCCATGGGATGCATTTTGAAATCATCATTTATGTTATTATTAGTGTTATGTTTTTTGGCGTTGTTGATTAAGTCCAGATCCATATTTCCAAATGGAAATGCCATGTTTGGTTCTACTTCCTTGTTTGGTTGTTGAGTTGGTTGTTTCGAAGAAGTAAAATCGTCACTAGGAAAAGGAAACTCCTGCCTTAGGTAAGAACCATCGGATTGAAGGGTAGAATTAATGTAATATGATCGAGTGAAATCCAAAATGATCATAGATCAAGAAAACTTGGCTTAATTATCACCTAATTGATCAATCCCTTAATGATTTTGCAAATTGTCCAATAATGGGGGATTCTGATCATCTTGACCTTGTAAACAGGTTAAATCTCCAAAAGCGTATCAAAAAATGTGATTAAGTTATTTTCAAACCCTCAAGAAATGTCCACTGTCTTCCCTTGTTTTTTTCTGGGCATCACTTCCTTGTATGTAGGCGTGACTTTATACTACGTAGGTGTTAATTGGAAAACCTTTATGTGGCACTCTGCATATTGCAAGCAGTGTTTGCCTATTTGTAGGTAGTTTTTAACTATTTATAGGCATCAGTTTCCAGTGACTTAAACATTATTTCATTAATAATAGGAGTCATTTAAACTATGCATGTGTCACAGAATGTGTTTTAGGCATCATTTAAATGCTTGTACGCAGCACTTTGCAGATCAAAGTTGTTTTCATAGTTTTTAGGGTTTTTAAAAAAATTAATTCTGTGATCAAATCTGTCAAATTGGATTCTTTTCTGAAAATATAAATAAAAATGCAAAACACACATCAAGTTTGCATCATAACCCTAAAACACACTAATGTGTATGTTCTTGGACATTTCAATGGGTCTTGAACAAGAATAGCTTCTGATCAATCTACCTAGAGTCAGATTTGTCTTTTAAACATTGTTGGCTCTAAAAGGTAGATTTCTACTTATCAAGGTTTTAATGAACACCTCTATTCTAAATCATGAAAAGTTCTTTTACCCCCTTGTGGGATTCCCACATGCACAAAAGTATGATTTTGCACAATCCTGAAGGACTACTAGAGGAAGTGAAGAAACTTAAGCACAATCTAGTCACTACAACCCATTAAGGAAGAGTGCATTTGTTTATAGTGGGTCAGATAGTATCATGGCTTAAGTGATTGTCTCCCACTTTGGGTCATTCTCTCTCACCATCCTCATAACGATGTACTCGGGAGGTAGGCCCTCTAAGGATCTAAATTATCTAGCATGTATATAGAAAGCAGAAAATTAAACTTAGTCCAACAAGTTTGGGAGTTTGATTCACTCAAAGATTGAAGAGCATATCCCTATTATCTTTCTTTGTTCCAAACACTTCAAGAACTTATGTTATTTTTCAACCTCATAACAAAGAGGTTCTTAAAAAAAATGAAGTGTGTGGTTCAATTATCCTCCCTTTCTTTCTACCACCCCAAACTCAACATTTTTGGCATTTTGATCAACTTTGAAAAGTTGAGAGCATATATCTAATGTTTTATTCGAGATGAACAATAATAGGGTGTCCCTAATTATACTAGATATTAATGAAATCTTCCACAATTTAAGCAAAGCAAGCTTGATTTGAAAAATACCTCATTTTTTAGCTAGCAAAGGCTAGGCACTTTTTTGAGGTTTTTTTTCTTTTTAGTTACTCACCTAGTGGTGATCGTTCCCTCTCCGGCTCTACTAGAAAGTTAGTCAGCACAAACAAATAAAGTGAACCAAAACAAAAGATAATTGAAATTCAATTAAGTCTCTTAGCAAGATTTGCAAAAACACCTTAAGAACTTAATTCATAAAATCAATTCAAAGAGGGAAAATGTTTCTTGTAAGCACTAATAAGTTTGATATAATGATCACATAATTCATGTTCCTTCTCTAAATTTTCCAAAATTGAAGCATTGTGAAGTTCTTTTAAGTACTTGATTTGAATTCTTACCTCTTTTTTTATCCTTTTGATGTGCACCTCTGGTTTATGTACTTTCAGGTGTCTGTTCATCTGTAAAAAACATAGTAACAGAACATTAGAAAACTAGATTTATCAATTTCCAAGAAATAAAACACAACAAATTACAGGCGTCATTTTACAGCTAAGAGGCATTATTTTTCAGTGTCCTAAGCGTGACTTTGCAATGATTTAAGCATTACTTTGCAATGAGCTAGGCATTATTTAACAACTGACAAATGTTAAAATAAACATGATAGGCAGTGCAAAGTATTTAAATTGCAACACAAAAAAGTTAACAGGAGGCAAAATAAAGCTTGTAGGTGTGATTTCCTGACTCACAGGCATCGCTTTATGTGCACAGGTGGCACACTTTATCTGACAGGTGGTGAAATAAATTAAGACAAAGAAAGAAAGATCTTTATAGGCATCATTTGTCTACTAGAAGGTATCATTGTTTTGATGGTAGGTGTCATTTCGACCTGCAACCTGCAAATTTAGTACAAAATGCACCAAAAATACATGAAAATTTGATTTAAAAAATGAGATTTAGAGGCTCAAAGCTCCACAGTGAGTGCCATTTGTGTATATATAAATCATACCTTCATGAAATAAAGGTGTTATCTATCAATTCTATGGAAAGAATAATACAATTTAATCTAAGAATTGACAAATAAAGCATTTAACATCTCATGGATCTCTAACTAAGCTTTTCTAATAGAGCTCTTAGCCTTAATCTCTACTAGTGACAATCCTAGAATGAGAATTTTGATTATGATATGCTTAATCTAGCTCAAATTCCCTCCATTGCTATGATATTTGATTCAAATTCTCTCCAAAATTATCTCAATTATACTTGATTGCTATGATAATGATCTCAATTTTCTATGAAATTCTTATAATAAGGATGCTTTGCAATTCAAATTTTCTAGGATCCTTATGCTCTCAAAATGGCCTGTATTTATAGGATTTTCCCAAGTGTAGGGGGAAGAGTTAATTGATCATGATCAAGCTTTGGTTAGGTGAAAGGCTTTGAGATGGTTTCAAATGGGGGGACAATTTAAATGCTTGTCTGAAAGGTTTGGACAAAGGGACAAATTTGAGTGATTGCGATTTAAAGTTCAAAATGAGTGATTGCGATTGCAAATTAGGAGTGATCCATGTGATTTGTGTTCTCAATTATCATTGGTTTCTCAAATTAATGTTGAAGGATATTAGGATCTATTAAATTCAATCAATTAATTAAATTAGCCATTTAGGAGAATAGTTTTAATTTGATTTTTTATTTAAACTATATAATTAATTGATTAAAATCAATTATATAGTTTGATTAATCCCTTCAGGCTTATATTTAATCATTTTATTTCATTATTTATTTAATCCTTTGATTAAACTTTATTTTGTCCAATTTGATTTATAAATGTCCATTTGAAATTGATTTGGTCCATTTTGGTGAAATTTAGAGCATTTGGTTGAGATTTGCAGATTTGCTTAATTAGAGAACACCTGCCAAGTTTTAGGTGTCTACATATTCCAATCTTACTTATGTGTCTTGTACATGTTCCCTTAGAAAATAATACTTGATAGCTATATGCTTGGTCTTTGATTGCATTACCAGATTCTTTGATATATTAATAGCACTATTATTATCACAATGTATAACAATAGGTTCTTCAACTTTCTCATGTATTCCTTCCAGTATTTTTTTATCCATAAAACTTGTTGACAATTAATGGTAGCAAAAACATATTTGATGACATATAACTGATTGAATGTTTGATAATGTTATGTTGAAGATGATGCAATACATTAAAATAGTTAATGGTTTGTATTGTCATTGATGTCAACTTGATATCATCTGTACGGTCATAAACATAATGCCAAAGACTTCAGAGAATCAATGGAACAAAGATTATGCTTTTAGCAATGCATAAAATTCAAGTATTCACTAAGTGACAGATTACACCGATGGAGTGCACACCATCGGTAAAGGTGGAGAAAAAGTTACAGTGATGTCCAACGAGCAAAAGACAGTGTTTCCCGACAAAGAAGAATCACAGGATGCCCGACGAACTAAAAATAGATTTGACCAACGGATGAAGATCTTGAAGCTAACTGGAGCTACACCGACAAAACTAGCAGTTGTCACCGACGATGAACTGCAGAATTGACCAACGGAACAGAAAGTTCAAAAAATGACAAAATATCTATCTAGCAGAGCTTAAGGATAGAATTAACTAGTTGTTTTATTTGTTTTATTCGACCATATTTAAGTAATTGATTTAAAGAAGATTTATACAGTTGGCAAGAAGATAACTATGAGATAAATTAGGAGTTAAAGCTGTAAATCAATTTGGCTGGATCATTTTTCACACCAAGAATCAAGAATCAAGAATTAAGGAATATCATGTCTATATAAGAGACAAGCATAATTCATTTTCATATACAATCAGATACATGGAAGGGGAGTGAATAGAAAGAAGATGTTGAAGAGAAACTGGTGAATGATTAACTTCATATAGTCCTGATCAATCAAGCTGAGGGAGAGCTAAAGAATTCTGCAGACACTGACAAACAGTGAAGCACAGCATAATAGAGCAGAAAGTGTGGAGAAAAAGGAATTGAATTGATACATTGATCAGAGAGGTATTGTACTTAAATAGATCTAAAAATCTACAATTCAAAGTTGCATTAGAAACAGGTCATTATGTTTCAGTTTAACCATTGAAGCATTAAGTCTCTTAACAGAGAAGGACTTAACAATCTTCTATAATTGAGGTATATCCTAACAGATTACCAAAAAGGTTGATTCATGAAAGTAGCATTGAATTTGCATAAAGCCTATTGACAACCTAAGAAGAAGGTTGATTCAAGGATGGTAGCAAGATTTTCCTAAAGCCTATTGACAGTCTAAGGAGGCTGATCCAAGGATGGTAGAAAAATAGATGCCAAATAATAAGTGACAACCTATATGTATAAAATCCTCTAACAAGGTCACACTTAATAGTGTGTTTGTAAACTTTAACAAGGTTGGCTCCTAATATGACTCACTTCAAAAGAGTGAAAATTTGGGGTACCGGTCCCAGTGGGTTTTTCCCTTAATAGGGTTTCCACATTAAAATCCATGTGTTATGTGTGTATGGTTTATTACTTTATTGTTTTACATTTCACATATGCATTTCTGGATTTATTGGTATACTCTACATATTTACTGAGTATCAGTAAATAAGTTTTACTGCTTATCGGTAATCAAGGATAATAAGGACAGACAAGGTAAACCGACAGATAGTTAATTATTTCAAATTATTTCAAGGCATGCATCTTGTAGGGACTTAATAATCTGAGGTGTATTGATTGGTGGATTAAAGTTTAAAAGGATAAAGTTTTGAGGCCACTGACTCACCCCCCCCCTCTCAGTTATTAATAACAATTGGTATCAAAGATTGTGTGCTTAGAAGGAAGGTTTCAAGACCTAAGTAAAAGATCACAAGATGAACAGATGAGATGTGCCCAAGTTGAACAAAGACAACTTTGCTTCATGGAAAAGTAGGATAAGAATCCACTTATCAGGTATTGGAAATGATATTACTCAATACTTAGATACTGAATATGTGTTTCCTACATGACCATTCAAAGTAGATTAATTGAGAGTGAAGCATGAGCATATCTGCATGGTTATAGAGCTTTCTTCCTCACTCTCTGATGCAAAATTTGAAGATGTCAAAGATTGAAAAAATGCAAAGACAATGTGGGACAAACTGAAGCTTGTACATGGAGGTGATACAAATGTTCTGAGAGCCAAGACAGAAAGTCTTAGAGGAAAGTTTGATGATCTCAGAATAAAAGAAGGTGAAAACATCACATAGTACAACACAAGAATAAAAGAAGTAGTCAATGCTATACGAGGTGTTGGAGGTACACTTGAAGAGGAGACAGTGGTAAGTAAAATCTTAAGAACCTTATTTCCTGTATATGCTATTAGAGTTTCTACTATTTAAGAAATGAGAGCAGTAGAAAACAACATAGTTACTCTTGATAGCTTAATTGGTAGACTGATTTCATTTGAGATGAAAAACTTTGACAATAGTGTCTTACCAAGTTTAGAGTCTGCATTTAAATCTTTTATGAGAATAAGCAAATCTAGTTAGAGACACTCATCTAGAAGAGACAATGAAAGTGAAAGTGAAGAAGAAGATCTAGATGAAATAGAAGCACTCATGGCAAGAAGAATGAAAAGAGGCAGAGGTAAATACAAAGGCAAGTTACCACTTGTATGCTTTAATTGTAAAGAGATTGGACACTTTTCTACAAGATGTCCTAACAAAATAAAAGATGATAGAAGTGATGACAGATATTTTGAGAAGAAATTTGACAGAGGTGATAACAAAGATTACAGAAGTTACTGATGATCATAAAGAAAGGATACCCGAGACTACAAGGATAAAGGAAAGAAGGCTAGCTACCTAGCTTCTTGCAAAGATGAAGATACTGACACCAAACCAGATGATGATATCGAGATAGTATTTGTAGCTATGAAGGATGATTCAGATGAAGATGAAAGGTATGAAGAGATTGCACTCATATCTAAAGTTAGTAAGAATGATGTCTGGATTATAGATAGTGGCTGCACTCACCATATGACTGGTGACACAGAAAAGTTTAATACTTTTGAATACTATAATGATGGTACAATAAGAATGGGAAATGATACACCTTGTCCAATTGAAGGTAAAGGAAAAATAATGCTGAATAACCTGATTAAATGTGAAAATTCTTATTGGGTAAAAGGATTGAATTATAATCTGTTGAGTGTTTCTTAGTGTTATAATTCAGGTCATAGAGTAGCATTTGAGAACAAGAAGGCAAAGATCTTCAATGAATCAGGAAAATTGATTGGTATCGGTGAACAGACCAAAGGTAACTTATTCTATATGAATGACACTAACCCCACTTGCCTAATGACTAGAAATGAAGACATATGGTTGTGGCAAAAAAGATTGTGTCATGTGAACTTTGACAACATGATGAAAATAAGTAGAAAAAGAAGTGTAAGAGGCTTACCGACGATGACAAAGCCAAACAACATCATGTGCAAAAATTGTCAAAAAGGTAAAATGACAAAGTCTA
>MU225616.1:1444567-1481289 GCA_018584345.1 Thuja plicata | reverse complement strand
TGAATGAGAATGGAGAAGTCACAAGGAACAAAGCAAGACTAGTATGCAAGGGGTATGCACAAGAGGAAGGTATAGACTATGGAGAGACCTTTGCACCCATTGCTAGGATAGAAGGAGTAAGAATACTTCTTGCTTATGCTACATACAAAGAATTCAAAGTATATCAAATGGATGTCAAGTCAGCATTCCTAAATAGAATACTTGAAGAAGAGGTATACATTGAGCAACCAGAAGGGTTTGTGGATGCAGACAAGAGGAACATGGTATGTAGACTTCAAAAAGCCTTGTATGGATTAAAACAAGCTCCCAGACCCTAGTATTGATGACTTCATTCCTATCTAATAAGTATTGGAGTCATAGGGACTAGTGAAAATAGTAATCTTTATTTGAAAGAAGATACTAATGCTAACACTTTGATTGCTGAAATATTTGTTGATGACATCATATTTGGAGGCAATCATGTGCTATGCAAATCATTTGCTGATGAGATGAGCAAAGAGTTTGAGATGTCTATGTTTGGAGAGATCAAGTTCTTTCTTGGTCTATAGATCATTCAACAAAGTGAAGGAATTTTTATTACACAGTCCAAATACATCAAAGAGGTCCTAAAAATATTCAAGATGGAAGATTCCAAACCAATTGGAACACCAATGGCTACTGGATGTAAATTAACAAAGGAAGAAAAGTCAACAGAGGTAAATTAGACTTTGTATAGATCGATGATAGGAAAACTCATGTATGTTGTACACACTAGACCAGATATTGCACATGAAGTAGGAATTGTTGCTAGATTTTCTACTAACCCTAGGGAATCATATATGACTACTATGAAAAGAATTATAAGATATCTAAAGAATACTGAGGAATTTGGCTTATGGTATAGAAGAGAAGGAAAATTTGAAATTAAGGTGTTTACCGACGTTGATTGGGCTAGAAATCTTGATGACCGGAAGAGCACAACTAGAGGGGCATTCTTCATGGGTGATAAACTTGTCACATGGATTAGAAAGAAGCAAGGATGCATCTCTTAGTCTACTGCATAAGTAGAATATGTTGCTACTGTTGCAAACTGCTCAAATATTGCATGGATCAAACAATTGCTGGAAGGTATGCATATGAAGATCTCAGAACTAGTGATTATCTATTGTGATAACACCAGTGCAATAAAAATTTCCAATAATCTAGTCATGCATGCAAAGACTAAACACATTGCCATCAAGTATCATTATTTAAGAGAACAAGTTCAAGAAAAAGAGGTGATACTTGAATATGTGTAATCAAAAGAATAATTGGCCGATATCTTCACCAAGCCACTGCCCAAGGATACATTTGAGTACTTGAGAAAGAGACTAGGGGTCAAACCCTTGTCTACTAGTCAGTAAAAGACTGAAGGCTGCATCAGCCATATATTATCAGAATATCATTCATGATTTATGCAAGAAAAGATGAACTTCAAAGCTACATCTATATACAAAAAGGTATATATCAAAAATGAGCACTAGAGAATATTGTTGTATTGATGATGGATAAGGAAAATTCAAGGAATATATTATGGATAGAAGAAAATAATTGTTTAACATGAATGTCAGATATTTGTAAAATATTTGTTTGGCATTGTTGTCAAAGGGAGAAAAAGTTTCCATATTATCACAGTCTTCAAAAGAAGAAAGATTATCCATTATCAGATTACTCCAAAAAGGGAGAGATCATATCCATAGGGAGAGAATTTGTATAAAAGTTGCAAACAAAAGACAGAGACATCAAAGAAAAATAACAGTCAAAAGAGAGAAATTGACACAAACAGAGGACACAACACATCAAAAGAAGAAACACAGAAAGCTGCAAGAATCAAATCTAAGCTAACACAGAGCTTACCAGCGGTTAGACATTTTTATCAATTATCAAAACAAACTGTTTGGTAATTTGATGAATCTCAACAATTGTATTTCATATTGTATTAGAAATAGTATAGTGTGATAATATAGTATGTTTCCATCAATGCCAGAGGGAGAGATTGATGACATATAACTGATTGAATGTTTGATAATGTTAAGTTGAAGATGATACAAGACATTAAAATAGTTAATGGTTTGTATTTTCATTGATGTAAACTTGATATCATCTGTACAGTCATAAAAATAATGCCAAAGACTTTAGAGAATCAATAGAAAAAAGATTATGATTTCAGTAATGCATAAAACTCAAGTATTCACTAAGTGACAGACTACACCGACGGAGTGCAAGCCATTGGTAAAGGCAGAGAAAAAGTCACAGTGATGTCTGACGAGCAGAAGATAGTGTTGCCTGATGAAATAGAATCACAGGATGCCCGACGAACTAAAAATAGAGTTGACCGACGGATGGAGGTCCCGAAGCTAAGTGGAGTTACACTGATGGAACTAGAAGTTGTCATCGACGATGAACTACAGAATTGACTGACAGAATAGAAAGTTCAGAAAATGACAAAATATCTAGCTGGCAAAGCTTAATGATAGACTTAACTGGTTGTTTTATTTTTTTTATTTGACCATAGCTAAGTAATTGATTTAAAGAAGATTTATACAGCTGGCAAGAAGATAACTATGAGATAAATTAGGAGTTAAAGCTGTAAATCAATTTGGCTGGATCATTTTTCACGCCAAGAATCAAGAATTAAGGAATATCATGTCTATATAAGAGACAAGCATAATTCATTTATTTCTGCAATCAGATACATGGAAGGGGAGTGAATAGAAAGAAGATGATGAAGAGAAAATGGTGAATGATAAACTTCATACAGTCCTGATCAATCAAGTTGAGGGAGAGCTAAATAATTTTGTAGACATCGACGAACAATGAAGCATAGCATCACAAAGCAGAAAGTGTGGAGAAAAAGGAATTGAATTGATACATTGATCATAGATGTATTGTACTTAAATAGATTTGAAAATCTACAATTCAAAGTTGCATTAGAAATAGGTCATTGTGTTTTAGTTTAACCATTGAAGCATTAAGTCTCTTAACAAAGCAGGACTTAACAGTCTTCTATAATTGAGGTATATCCTAACAGATTACCAAAAAGGTTGATTCATGAAAGTAGCATTGAATTTACATAATGCCTATTGACAGCCTAAGAATAAGGTTGATTCAAGGATGGTAGCAAGATTTGCCTAAAGCCTATTGATAGTCTAAGGAGGCTGATTCAAGGATGGTAGCAAAATAGATGTCAGATACTAAGTGACAACCTATATGTATAAAATCCTCTAACAAGGTCGCACTTAACAGTGTGTTTGTAACCTTTAACAAGGTTAGCTCCTAACAGGACTCACTTCAGAAGAGTCAAAATTTGGGGTACCGGTCCCAGTGGTTTTTTCCCTTAACAAGGTTTCCACGTTAAAATCCATGTGTTATGTGTGTATGGTTTATTACTTTATTGTTTTACATTTCACATATGCATTTCTGGATTGATTGGTATACTCTGCATATTTATTGAGTATCGGTAAATAAGTTTTACTGCTTATCAGTAATCAAGGAGAATAAGGACAGACAAGGTAAACTGATAGACAGTTAATTATTTCAAAGTATTTCAAGACATGCATCTTGTAGGGTCTTAATAATCTAAGGTGTATTGATTGGTGCATTAAAGTTTAAAAGGATAAATTTTTGAGGCCACTGATTCACCCCCCCCCTCTTATTTATTACTAATAATATTCAGCTTCAGCTTTATATTGTGAAATATAATTTTGTTTCTTGCTTTTCCATGACACTAATCTACTTCCCAAATAAAAATATCCTCCACTTGTAATTTTTCTGTCATCAACATTTCTATCCCAATCTATGTTTGTATATTCTTGAAGATTAAAATCTCATTTTCTTTCATACCATAATCCATGAGTCTTTGTTCCTTTAAGATATCTCAATATCCTTTTAACTATGATCATATGTGAATCCTTACGATTAGATGAAAATCATACAACTATTCCAATAACATGTGCAATATCAAGTCGGTTGTGAACAACATACTGTAGCTTTCCAATCATTGATCTATATAATGTTTCATTAACTTCCTTAGAATCATCTTATTTAGATAGTTTACAACCAGTTACCATAGGTTTACCGACATGTCTTGAATTGTCCATTCCAAAAAATTTCAATATCTCCTTAATATATTTTCACCGAGTTATGTAAATACCTTTCTTCTTCTATTGTACTTGCAAACCAATGAAAAATATTATTTCTCCAATCATAGACATCTCAAATTTTTTTCTCATTTCCTCAGGCAAAGAGTTACTTAGCGAATCATTTCCTCCAAAAATTATGTCATCAACAAAAAATTCCGTAATCGCAATCAAAAGTTTGTCTTCATTTTCAGTCTTCAAATATACATTACTATTATCACTAGTTCTTTCAAATTGAATCTTGATTAAATATGAATTTAGTCTCCCATACCATGCTCTCGGTGCTTGCTTTAGACCATACAATGCTTTGTGTAATCTATAAACCAAATTCTTACCTTGTTCATCAACAAATCCTTTAGGTTGTTCAATATAAAGTTCTTCTTCTATTATTCCATTTAGAAATAAAGATTTGACATCCATTTGATAAAATTTAAATCATTTATATCCTCTGTAAGCCAGTAGTATTTTGAATCCTTCCAATCTAGCCATGGGTGAAAAATTCTCTCCATAATCTAGTCCTTCTTCCTATACATAGCCTTTTCAAATTAGTCTTGCTTTGTTTTTTATTACTTCACCATTCTCATTAAGTTTGTTCCTAAAAAAACATTTCATTACTGTAACATTTTTATCTTAAAAGTTCTAGGAACTAATGACCATGTTTTGTTCTTCTCAATCTGTTCAATTTATTCTTTCATTGTTTGTATCTAGTCTTCATCTTATAGTGCATCTTTTACCAATCTCGGCTCCATCTCCAATAGTATACATGTAGTGTTCTTGGATATTAATTGACTTCTTGTTAAAACTCCATCACTCTTGTCTCCTAGTATATCTTTCAAACTATTGTTAATCCTTATATTCCTTGGTGTTACAGGTTACACATTTAGAATTCATTCTTTTCTATTATTTGTTTCACTTTGAGGTGGCGTTATCCGTTGAGTTTTATTGGTGCTTGTATTTTCTTATTTTGTTTGACATTTTTTAGGTTCAAAGTAAATCAATTCATTGTATCCTTCTGGTTTCTTTTCACTATTATCTTTATTTTGATCTAAAAATTCATCAATATTTACATTTACACTTTTAATCAAATTATTTGTTCTTTTTTCATACACTTGAATGCTTTACTCTTAGTAGAATATCCTAAGAATATTCCTTCATCATTTTTGCTATCAAACTTTCCATTTTTATCATATTTCTTAATATAACATTTTCTTCTAAATATTTTGAAATAACTAACATTAGGTGTTCGACCATACCAAAATTCATAAGGTGCCTTGTTTGTTCCTCTCTTGATTTGAACCCAATTCAGTGTGTATACAACAATGCTAAAAAATTCTCTCAATAATTTCTGAGAAACTCTTCTTTCATTTATCAATGTCCTAGCGCATTCTACAATAGATCTATTTCTTCTTTCTAATATTCCATTATGTTGAGGCTTTCTAGGTGTAGTCAAGTGTCTTTTGATTCCATGTTCATCATAGAAGTTATTAAATTCTTATAAAGTAAATTCACCTCCTCTATCTGATCTAGGACATTTCAGAGTTTTTCTAGTTTCATTCTCAACTCTAGCTTCCTACATTTTAAACATATGAAAAGTATCAAATTTAACTTTTAAGAACATTACCAACATCATCCTTGACTAGTCTTCAAAAAACAATATAAAGTATTTGTCTCCATTATAGCTTTATGTACTTATAGGTCCACACAAATATACGTGTACTAATTCTAAGATATGTTCTATAGAGTAGTCTTTTCTTGAAAAACCTTATCTAGTAATCTTACCTAACTGACATTCTTTACACACTGCATTTTTATGGCTTGTTCAATATCGGTATTCCTCTAACACTTTTCTTCTTGCTAACCTTTACCAAATTATCAAAGTTCACATGAAATATTTTTTAATCTCTAAGTTCTATTGATGATTCGTGCCCAACACTTAGTCATTTCATTAGGCAGTTTTAGTTGGCTATCACTGTGGCTAAGCTAAAACTATGCAAGGTCGAGCAACATTGCTAAGCAGTTTTCAGTTTGCCTAGTTACATTGCCGAGCCGAGTTACATTGCCGAGTAGTTTTCAGTTTGCCTAGTTACATTGCCGAGCTGAGTTACATTGCCGAGCTGAGTAGAGATAGAGATGTTAAGTGCCGAGCGACAGACAGTCAAGTGTCGAGCAGAAAATTTTTTGTATACTTGTCAGGAATGATACAAACTTCAAGGATAAGTGATCCAGCCGACTTGTATAAGCTTTTTGGGCTGACTAATGTATGCATTTAATATTCTTATACGGAGTTAATTATGCATTTAATTGTTTTATCCTATGCATGACTCATTGTAAGCATTAATTGTAATACCATCATGGTATGGGTATTGGATGTTGATCATTGATCTAGATCTCACTGTCAAATCTGTATAGATATATTAGATTGCTTTGAAACCCTATTTTGTGTGTGTGGAAGAGGCAGAAGAGTAAGTGTTGAAGTGACTGCTTTTTGAAGTGAAATGCATAGAGGGTTATTTTGTTCAGTAGTAGAGATCAAGCAGAGCATAACACAGTGAACAACAGAGTAAAGATATATCAGATTATAAGATTAGAAAAGATACTGAAAAGAGGAGATCCATCATCAGCATCAAAGTGCACATCGAGGGATCAATATGTGAGACTTTTTAATCATTGTATCAGGTGCAAATATCTTAACAGAGTGGTTTTAGCAGGCCTTTATTTATCTCTTAACAGAGTACTTACTTCATTGTAAGTTTAAATCCTTTAACAAGGTAGATTTTAATGATATGAAGCTTTTAACAAAGCAGACCTCTAACAAGGTAGATTACATTTTGTAATCAAACATTGTAACCTTAACAGGTACACTTTATTACTACAGTAGTGGAGACTTTTGTGGGTATCACCCCCATCTAAGTTTTACCTATTTGGGTTTCTAGGTTACCAAGTTATTGTGTTATGTGTTACTTATTTCATTATGTGCATGCTATCTTAGATTACATTAGATTCATTTATGTATGAATGTGGATCAGTTTGTTTTAAGTGTTTAATTTTGAAGATCTGATTCACCCCCCCCTCTCAGTACCTTTCTTTCCCATTATTGTATTTCCAACAATTGGTATCAGAGTGGAGTTCTCTAAAAGGTTATAATCAGCTTGAGAATACAAATCTTGAAATGGATATCTACAAGATGGGTAAAGTCATTGAGAATCAAAAGATTGATATTCAGCTAGCACTCCAACAGCTTGAGTTTGCAAGACAAGAACTAAAGAAGTCCTTGTCTACAAGGAAATATCTAGCCAAACAGATGAATGACACTCATTATCAGGAAGAGGACACCACAAATCTATTTCAGAATGGAGATTCTACTGAGAGCAATGCAGCAATAACAGATCTACTAGAAAAGAACAATGCACTATGTGAAGAAGTCAAAAAATTGAAAAAAGGAACAAGAAGCCCAATCAATAAGAATGTGTGAAATTGTTGAACAGAAAAAGAATGCCAAAGATGGAAAGGCTATGGTAGAAGAAGACAAGAGAATGTTGACTACCAGGCTTGATGAAAGAACACATGATGTGCAAACCATGACAGTCAATCAAGTGGACATGGAAAATCAACTACTACTTGTGAATCAGGAGATCAGTAGGAAAGACTTGGAGATTTTTAATCTTAGATCTAAGAACAATAAATTGAAAGATGAATTGAGATCTGAGAAAGAAATCAATAATAGAGTAAATGACCCAAGTGCAGCTATGAGCTACTCTAAACAACTGGTGGAAGCATCAAGAGGACCTAAAGATTCTTCTGGATTAGGTCACACTGAACACCATACAACCACTGAAGATGGAGAATCATCTAAGATAGGTGAAAGAAAGAATGCAAAGCCAAGAAAAAAGAAACCTATTTGTCACCACTGTGGAAAACTAGGTCATACAGCAAACATATGTCGAAGCAAGAATGGTAAGTCCAATCCTAAAACTAACTTTAATGGTTATTCCTTTAACTGTAATAAGTTTGGACATCAAGCACGTGAATGTAAGGAAAAGGCAAGAAAAACACCTAGAATAAATGGTAATTGCTATAACTATCACAAATATGGTCATAGAGCACAAGGTTGTAGATCCAAAGGTAAAAAGCAATGGACATCAAAGGTATAAGAAAAATCACCAAGAAAAGGCAATACTCACAATTGGGATTACAATACATGGCATAGTTTTCATTACTATGGTGAGTACGGATATGTTCTAGAAAACTGCATAAGGACACATTTCAGAGGTAAGTCCAAAAGTTGGATGAATGGAAGCTTAGTTTTTCACAGTTGTCTGCAAATCGGTCATACAAGGAAAGATTGCAAGACTAGAGTACCGACTCCTACTGTTGAGAAAATTAGGGAACAGATGAACAAGACATGGGTTAAGAAGTCTGAACCATGCAGTAGTGAAGAAAATGAAGCCGAGGTCACCCAATCCAATGGATCAGGTGATGTAAGGAACTGTATTTAAAAATTCTTATCTTACATCGGTTCCTAACATGAAATGTACAAAAATTCCATATTTGCATATGTTAAGACACACTAGGACATATTTGAAGACAAAATTTTGAGATGAGAAAATTGCACTATAGGTGTCAAACATCTATCATGGACACTAAAGCTGATTTATTTAGTGAGTGCCAAGTTTTGTTGGCTGAGTAAAATTTTGTGAAGGCCAAGTGTAGTGAGCCAAGTGGGATGCAAGTTGTGTTAAGGCCAAGGACAACTGGCTTGCATTAACTTAATGGGAAAAACATTTAATGCTCACCTACCTTGACCTTTCGTAGCTTAAAAAGGATGAACAGTCAACACTTCATTTTTACCTTGTGATTTTACTATTTACAGAGAAATTGAAGCAATTTATAGAATTGATCTTAATGGAGCTAGGAAAGAAGATTTCATCAGTGTGTCATCGGCAATCTTAAAGTAAATAGTGAAAAGAGAATAGTGTGAAGCATCACTTGCTAAGGTATTCTATTTTCCATCTCTCAAACCCTAAATTTTAGAATTATGGCTGCAAGTTCTTCCCCACCAGCCAAGAGTATGGAGGCAAAACAAGAACAAATTCAGTTGATTCGGAGTGATGAATGTGAACCTCTCAACTTTTGAGCTATCCTTGAAACTGCGATACAGAGTGATTTAACAGGAGCCCTCTCATCCATTCCTCCCAAGGTACTTATGGTTCATGATGTTCGATCATGTTATATGGTTAAGATTGGAGAAGTAGGTGATAATGAATTAAGGAAATCCTACAAAAAACTGTGTGAAAATGGAGTTCTGAAGGTAGAATTCAAACACTTAGCTGAAAAAGGGTTAACTCATGCCCTAGATTTTCCCGAAGGTTTCAAAGATGAATGGATCAAGGTTATCCTTAGCCGAGTTCATGACATGAGCATGTGGCTAGACAATGGACTTGTCAAGATCACCAAAAGCATGATTCATCAAGTGGTTGGATATCCTGTAGTAAATGGAAAGTGGACCATGAGGGATAACAATAAAGAGGAAATTACATTGAACACTGGAGCAGTATGGAATAATAGAGGTATGACTATCTCTACAATTATTGACAAAGAACTTGATTTTGGAGTAAGGGTAATTGCACACAAGTTCTATCAGTCCAGCAGATTGGATAGTGTTCCCTGCACAACAGTTGATCAGGCATGAAAAATTATGAAGAAGAATCACACATATGATCTTGCTGAGCTACAACAGACATAGTTAGTCAAGAACCTTGCATCAATCAGGAAGGCTAAGAGCTCATCATGTAAGTTTGGTTCTTTACTATTTTGTATATTTTTCTACATTCAGGATACATTTCCTACTCTAGGAAATATTGTTTGGAAAAAGGATAGGCCCATTATAGTTCAGATCAGTGAATGTATCAAGAAACTAGGGAGTAATTTTAATAGCATTATGGGTAGCTATTTTGTAGAATTCAAGAAGAGAATGAGATTAAGGACTAGGATTCCTAAGTCACTAGTGGAGAAGCATTATGAGGAAATATGTTTTCTAGTTGATATAGATAACACTTATATCAAGGTAGTGACCCCTAGAATAACATGTTTAGAGCCATTTCCATATGAGATTAATGTTGATGAAGCATCAACCACCATCACTGCAATCCTAGCTAAGGCAATTGACACCACAACAGAGAGATTTGGAAACTTTGATGAAGCTAAGGCTAAGATCTCTAGAAGTTTGAATGAAGGAACTATGGAGAGGAAAAGAAAGAAGATAGTGCAAAATTTGAAGAAAATGGTTGGCTTGGGTAGTGGTGAAGAACCTGAGGATGCACCTCTAGATTTGACCACTGGACAAGGTGAGGATATTTCTACTGAGGAGGAAGTTAGTGCATCAAAAGAAGTTATAAAGAAGGCTAAGGGAAAGAAGCCATAAATTGTCATAGTAACCAAGCCTAGCTGAGAAAAACCCAAAGTTACACCTCCTGCAGCTAATCATCCAAGGACAAGAGCATCTACTGTCACTTCCCCAATAGAAGTGAAAACAAAAGTGTATGGTAAGAGAAAAGTTGCAGAGGGTAGTTTTAGTAAGGAAGCAAAGGTTACTCCTAAGGTTGAGCCGAGTGAACCAACAAAGAGACCAAGAAAGAAATTAAATTTGAGACCAGATAGTGATGAGGAGTTGATAGAAACTGATGAAACCACAAACATACCTAAAGCTCAATTCAAGAAACCAGCAAGCATTGATGAGGTATGTGATACTTTAAGGAATTCAACAGGGTTAGCAACATTTAAGTTCATCAAATATGACAAGTTGAAAATAGCAGATAGGCACAATGTTCAGGAAGCACTCTTGGACATGACGAGTACCTTCAAATTGACTCCTACAGAGATAGGAAATCATGTACTTGATGAACTATATGACTTTCTATCCAGCAAATGGGAATTTGCACTTGCCACTGAAAGATAGATCAAGGAAGGAACCCTAGCCAAAATAATACCTAACTTAACTTTCAAACAAAGAGTCAAATTTATTGAGGAATACAAGAACAGGTTTGTTGCAAAACTCAGAGGCTATTTTATTCTAAAGAATGACATAGAAGGTTTAGTACAATAGAGTACAAGGATCTAGAAAGATATTTTTGGACTGATCATTCCAAAAGACAAGAAATCTAGTGAAGGGACATCCAAGCCTAAGGAACAAGAAGTTGAAGAAAAGACTACCCCTGAACCACAAATAATTAAAGATCAAATTGCAGAAGAAAAGGACATGACCAAAGATGCATTAGATGCAACAAACTCTATTGATCTGACTATAGACAGTCCTTTGGATTATATAGTTGATGATCCAAACAATTTGAATGCCGAGGAACAATAGATGCCGAGTGAGAAAGACACTGACTCGCCTATTAAGGCAACTAAAATAGAAGAAGGGAAGACCACATCATCTCAAGAAATAATTGGAGTTATTAGTGATCAGAAAGGTGAAGAGAAACAACAAGTAAATGAACAAGAGGTAACTTCACAAGATCCACCTATTTTAGAAGTTGTGAAGATAGTTTTAGATAGTGGACTAGCAACAATATATGTTATTGATAAGAATAAGGAAGAAGAGGCAGCACAAGTGTTGGTTGAGCTACCACACTCTGCATCATCCACTCCCACAGGTCCTAAAACTGGTGGTATGCTGAATCCATAGACTATATTGATAGAATTGAAGGAGGCATTAGATGTTGACACTGTCAAAGGGAAAGACATTATGCTGTCGAGCATAAGTTCTCTAGAAATGAAGAAGAAGAAGATCTTGAAGAAGAAGTCATAGATTTTAGATGTAACAGTAGATGAAGTCATTGTGATTCCACAATGGGATCCCAATGAGTTATCTTTTGAACAAATTGGGACTCTTCAAGAGTTACTTAAGAGGAAGAAGAGACAGGAAAAATTGAAGATAGAACAAAAGCAAAAGTAGGCGTTGCATGACATCAAAGACATATTTGCAAAGGCTTTTGACTTAGAGGATGAAATGCCTCAAGCTCCAATCATAGATCAACTAGTCACCATTGTACAAAAAGTAACAAATGAGGACATAGATAGCAATGAGAAGCTTCTACAATGGTCCTGGAGAATATTTGAGAGCAAAGTTCTAGAGAAGATCTTAGAAGAGATAGCAACAAAACAGGTTGAACTTTCTGTTCTTATAGAGACCTTAGAGAAAGTTACAGCCAATGTTTATTCTTTGTATAAGAAATTATGTGATTTTGAATTTTTCACAAAGGATAATTTACAGCTTGGTGAGAAGCTACAGTTAGATTTGAGATCAACTGGTGCTACTTTAGGTAAATATACTACATCTAGTTCTTTACATTTAAATAAGTTGATAAATTCACAAAGGCGAATAGCTGAGCTTATGGCTGAAGATGGTCAAATAAGGGCCAAGTTGATAACCATTCAGACAAGCTTGTTGCCTCATTTGGAGGTAATATAGAAGGAACTCTCAAAAGCAAAGGAGTTATCATAGAGTAGTGCAAATCTATCGACTACAGAGAGTTTAGTGAGACTAGCTGCCGAGCTAGAAATAAAATTGGAAGTTATGAAGGTTGCAAAGGAAAGCTGGGATACAACATTTGAATCCACCCTGCAGCTTCATAAACAATTTTTGGATAAGTACCACTTAACCCCACTAGCAATCAGTGACAAAAACAAGGGGGAAGTTAGTACTATAGAAGGAGGAAGTTAGTAAGGAGTTATGAAAGGATACATCAGTACAACAAAGGTACACTTGTATATAATTTTTGAAGACATTGTAAAATTTTTGTATAAGTATATTCCTAGGGGGAGTACTTAGCGTACTTAGGCAATATTTTGATGAAATGTACAGAAGTAATGATAAGTGTTTTTTCCACTAATATCAAAGGGGGAGATTATTAATCTCTAAGTTCTATTGATGATTAGTGCCCAACACTTAGTCATTTCATTAGGTAGTTTTAGTTGGCTATCACTGTGGCCAAGATAAAGCTATGCAAGGCCGAGCAACATTACCGAGCAGTTTTTCAATTTGCCTAGCTACATTGCCGAGCCGAGTTACATTGCTGAGCCGAGTAGAGACAAAGATGCTAAGTGCCGAGCGATAGACAGTCAAGTGCCAAGAAGAATAGGTTTTGTATACTTGTCAGGAATGATACAAACTTCAAGGATAAGTGATCCGGCTAACTTGTATAAGCTTTTTGGGCCAACTAATGTATGCATTTAATATTCTTATACAGAGTTAATTATGCATTTAATTGTTTTATCCTATGCATGACTCATTGTAAGAATTAATTGTAATACCATCATGGTATGGGTATTGGATCTTGATTGTTGATCTAGATCTCACTGTCAGATCTGTATAGATATATTAGATTGCTTCGAAACCCTATTTTGTGTGTGTGCAAGAGGCAGAAGAGTAAGTGTTAAAGTGACTACATTTTTGAAGTGAAATGCATAGAGGGTTATTTTGTTCAGAAGTAGAGATCAAGCAGAGAATAACATAGTGAACAGCAGAGTAAAGATATATTATATTATAAGATCAGAAAAGATACTAAAAAGAGGAGATCCATCATCAGCATCAGAGTGCACATTGAAGGATCAATACTTGAGACTTTTTAATCATTGTATCAGGTGAAAATCTCTTAACAGAGTGGTTTTAGCAGGCCTTTATTTATCTCTTAATAGATTACTTACTTCATTATAAGTTTAAATCCTTTAACAAGGTATATTGTAATGATCTAAAGCTTTTAACAAAGCAGACCTCTAACAGGGTAGATTACATTTTGTAATCAAACATTGTAACCTTAACAGGTACACTTTATTACTGTAGTAGAGGAGACTTTTGTCGATATCATCCCCACCCCAGTTTTACCTATTTAGGTTTCTGGGTTACCAAGTTATTGTGTTATGTGTTACTTATTTCATTGTGTGGATGCTATCTAAGATTACATTAGATTCATTTATGTATGAATGTGGATCAATTTGTTTTAAGTGTTTAATTTTGAAGATCTGATTCACCCCCCTCTCAGTATCTTGCTTTCCCATTATTGTATTTCCAACAATAGTCTCTTATGCCATAACCATATTTCTTTTATTCTTTCAATTAAATAGTGACCAATAGTAGTATTGAGTTTGAAAATATTACCTTTTGTCTGTCCACTAGTTCCAATCATTTTTCCATTCTTCTCAAATATTTTGCATTTACCATTACAAAACTCAATTTTGAATCCTTTGTTATTCAATTGAGACACACTTAGAAAACTATATTTCAATCCATCAGCCCAGTAAACATAATCACAAGTGATATCATCAGTTAAATCAATAAAACCTTCACCTTTAACTATACAGGGAGATCCATTTCCAAATGTAACCATACCTTTGTCACATTTTTCAACGGTTATGAATTTGTCTTTATCTCTAGTCATATGGTGTGTGCATCCACTTTCAATGATCCAATCATTGTTACAGTTCACACTTGAAATCAAAGCTTTTTCTTCTCTGATATCAACGTTGTCGGTAGAGGGATCTTCTTTTATAGAGACAAACACTTTTTCCTCATCATTATCATCTCCATCAGTATTGTATTCATTTTCCTCTTCCTTAGCGATGTAACATATCTTTTTTCTCTTCTAAGTGAAATCTATGTACTTCTTGTATTTTTCTTTCTTTTCTCCATCATGATCCTTTTTCTATTTGTTAGGACATCTATGTGCAAAGTGACCGATTTGTCTACAATTCCAACATGCAATAGGGATTTTACCATTGTATCTTCCTTTACCTTTAGGAAATCTTCTAGCGATGAGTGCTTCACATTCATCCAATTCTTTCTCCTTGTAAGCTAATCCTTCATATTCATCAAAGTTATAAAAAACAATTTTCCTTTTCTAGATGATCCAATGTTAGCAGTAGCTTGAAATGCAGCTTCTCTAGTAGGTTGTCTATTGTCACAATTACTCAATTCAAACTTTTTAAGCCTACCAATAAGTAAATAAACTATGATCTTAGTCTTATCAGTTGTTTTTAATTCTTGTACTACAAAAACTCTAATAACATACTTGTGTGGAAGTGTTCTGAGCATCTTAATCACAACATCATTTTCTTCCATCTTTCCACCAGCTCCGTTAATGGATGTGACGATTTATTTTATCCTAGTTCCATATTGAGAAATAGTTTCCTCTTAGAGCATCTTCATTTCATCAAATTTTCCTTTGAGTCTATTAACCTTTGCATGTAAGACATGTTTGTCTCCACCATGTATTGTACTATTTTATCCCAGATCTTTTTGTCTGATGGTAGATAGTTTATATCAACATACTTAAATTTAATCAAGGAACTTTCTAGTTCTATCATCACAGAGTTATGAATCAAAGTTTCTTTCTTCTCTACTTCAGTAAGTATACCGATAGGTTGTACATATTCATCAAAGAGATAATCCACTACATTATCTAAAATTTTTGATAGGCGCAATCTCATCCTACTTTCCCACATTCCAAAGTCATCTTCATTCTTGTTTAACTTGGGTGTGTCCTTCCTATACATCTTGAGATCTTGATATTTTCCCTAAGTGGTTAAGCTTCCAAATCAGGGAACCTATTCTCTGATAACAATTGTAGGTATCAGAAAGGTTATTGAGAGGGTGGGTGAATCAATAATATCAACTCTTATACTTTAAAACACAATCTCAAATCTTCTCCAATAGATTTACCGATTACAGTTTCATTCACCTATAATAGTCTTATCGGTTACCAAAACATTAAACATCCATGCATCATAAAAAAAACATTCACACAAAATTAACACAAGTATTTATCATGTGGAAACCTAATTAGGCAAAAAACCACAGTGTGAGATCTATGCCCACAAATATTTTACTCTTCTGAAATATGCTCCGTAAAGAGCTTTCCTGGTTAAGGGTTACAAAAACACTATTAATTGCTACCCAGTTATGGGATTTACCTAGAGACTTTTTAAAGTATTATATACTATTAGAAGTATCCTAGTTAGAGGATTTTATCCCACTTGTATAGTGTTCACCTTGTTAAAGAATTTATAATAGACCTGTTAGGGTCACCCAATAAGGGATTTTTACTGTCACAATTATTAGAGTAATAACTTATAATTATCTGTAGTTTGCACTATCTCTGCTATATCAGATCCAATAAATTTCTCTAACATGATAACATACCATTCAATCCTTTGTATCCTTCTCTGTATTCTTTCTTATATCACAACTATCTTTATCTAATTAGTTCTTCTTTTCCTTTGATATCTTGTCTTCTCCTTCGTCACGATAACCTAACTTCATCTTGTCTTCTTCCTTAGGTAGATTTTCTTTAATCATCAAAACCTAAACCTAGATCTAACAATCATAACTTCATCATAATAATAAATTATTTTCTTTTTCATCCTTCCTTGTTGACTGGGTCATGATATTTTCTTTTTAACCCAATAGTTTTCAGCGACATCATCTAATAGATAACCTTCTTGTTGATAAGTTTGTCTTTAATAATAATAGTTAATACTTTGCTACTTTGACATCAATGAAAAATAATATAACTTCCTTATCAACTAGAGTATTTATACCAACAATCTATCTATATATGCTAAAATTGGATCAGGTGGAGAAAAATAATACTTCAAAATTGGTTCCTAGACCTAAGGACACAAATTTTATAGGGAATAAATGGGTTTTTAGAAACAAAATGAATGAATAAGGTATGATTGTAAGGAATAAGGATATACTAGTTTGTAAAGGCTACTCACAACAAAAAAACATAGAATTTGAAGAAATATTTTCTCCTTGTGCGAGATTAGAAACAATAAGATTGTTCCTTTCTTATGTAGCACACAAGAACTTTAAGGTATATCAGATGGATGTGAGATATGCATTCCTGAATGGAGACCTAGAGGAAGAAGTTCACATTGAGTAGCCTGATGGATTTTCTTTGACAGATAATGAAGACATGGTTTTCAAGTTGAAGAAGACATTATATGGAATGAAATAAGCACCTAGAGCACAGTATTCTTGGTTAGACAGGTATTTACTACATCTTGGTTTTATAAAAGGTAGTTAAGATAGTAATTTGTATTTGGGAAATAGTGAGTATGAAATTTTTATTTTTGAAGTCTTTGTAGATGATATTATTTTTGGAGGAAATGATGAAATAAGCAAGAAGTTTTATGAGGAAATGAAAAATGAATTTGAAATGTCTATGATTGGTAAAATGAATTTTTTCCTTGGTTTGAAAATTACTAAAGATAAGAATGGTATTTTCATCTCTCAAACCAAGTATCTTAAGGAATTGTTGAAAAAGTTTGGAATAGAAGATTGTAAACCTATTGGAACACCTATGGTTATTGGTTGCAAGCTTACTACTAATGAATCTCAGAGTGTTTTTTAGACAAAGTACAAATCCATGATTGGAGGCTTACAATATCTAACTCAAATTAGACCAAACATTACTAATGTGATTGGAATTGTTTTGTGGTTTCAAGGAGATCCTAAAGAGACTCATCTTTCTATAGTTAAGAGGATATTCAGATATCTGAAAGGAACATTGGAATGTGTATTATGTTATGAAAAGTATGATAATTTTACTTTGCTTTCTTATACTGATGTTGATTGGGCGGGAAGTATTGATGTCAGAAAGAGCACAAGTGGTGGCGAATTATTTCTTGGAAATAGGTTGGTTTCATGGTTAAGTAAGAAGAAAAATTGTATAGCTTAGTCTACTACTGAATCGGAGTATGTTGTTGCTGCTATAAATTATACACACATTGTTTGGATGAAGAAAATACTAAAGGACATTGGGATTACTTTTGAAGAGCCAGTGGTTATACATTGTGACAATAAAAGCATATTGAATATGTCAAAGAATCTTGTTATGAATTCAAAGACCAAACATATTTCATTCAAATATCACTTCTTAAGAGACAAACTTGCAAAAAAGGAAGTCAGATTGGAGTACATCAGTACAAAGGAGAAAATAGTAGATATATTCACAAAGACTTTGTCAAAAGATGCCTTTGAGTATCTTTGAGGTATGCTTGGGATGGGAAACCTCCTTGAGAGAACCAAATGATGTAGAAATTCATCAGTCTAGTAGCTATCAGAGCTATATTAATAATTGGACTTGATGCTTGGATGCATTCCTCAAGGGGAGTGATAGTAGAATATATCAGAGCATATTTGGGTGATCAAGAACCTGGTTGTTAAAGGCATCAAGATTTTAAAAAGCTACACCTTGAAGAGGTGGGAATTTCAGAGAAAGATAAGAGATATGGAACCCTTTTCCATTGATGTCAAAGGGGGGGAGATACAAGTAGAAAATCCCTATTGTTTTAGGGGGAGCTATAAAGAGGATATTGAGAAGATTGTATTGTGAAGGATATTGTTTGGGTTGATAGATTTTCTCATATGTTTCCATCAATTCCAAAGGGGGATATTTTTTGAATTATTTATGTTAGAGGTGTTGATATTCATTTTTTTATCATCGATGTCAACATATCTTTTAGTTGATGTCTCAGACAGACTAGTTATCACTAGTATATAGAAGACTAACAGAAGTATATAGATACTGTACACGTTTTCAGAGAATGCAAGAAAGGAGATGTATACAAGGATGAGAAGGGATATTATATCAAAGGTTTATTGAATTGATCTTACTATTGGCATAAGTTATAATTGTTTTGGTCAAGACTAGCTACAAAACAATGACATAGAAAATATGATAGAGATAGTCTCTGTGTTTTTGAGATAACTTGGATGCATGCACAAGTTATGATGTGTGGGCTTAAGGTGTGGTAGAAGACATGTTGGAGAATATTACTTGTTATTTTTTCATCATTGTGTTCTTGGCGACATCAGCTAAAGTGTGTGATCTTGTGAAGATATTTTGTGTAGGAATACAGTGGTGTAATGTGTTTAAAGGATGACAAGCGGGATTACGTACCTTGAAGTATAATTGATGAGTTGAAATTGATGTTTAATTATGTAAGGTACCATGTATATATTTTCAAGGGTCTATATAATTGTTTGTGCATTGGAGAAGTCTTAACAGGCTGACCTAATTATTTTTTATAAACTTGTATAAAGGAGAGTTGTTTCTTGGTGAGGTAGTATGGATGTGTAATGTGGAAGATGCAAGCTTGTAATTGTGAAGTATTATGTATGTAGAGAAGATATAGTGATTGTGATGAACTTCATTGGAACTATTTAAGCAGAGCAAGTTTACTAGTTAATGTATATCTCTCTATATATATTTCAGACAGTGAGTCCAGAAGGTGGATTTAACCTTCATGTTTGGGTAGTGTGCCTAGGCTCTGAGCCTCCTATTTCTCTTGATTCCTAATAGGGTTTGTCCTTTAATAGGAATTGTGTACTGTATGTAATAATCAGCTCCTAACATGGATAAATATCCTAATAGGTATACTATACTTTCAGTACATTATTTGTGGGTGCTAATTCCCACCATGGTTTTTCCCTTAACAAGGCTTCTGTGACAAAAATTTATTGTGTTATGGTATTGTATTTGGTGTGTTCAGATTTGTATGGATTAATTGGTTTATAAAGTTTAACATTCAAATTATTTGGCTCATAACTGATTCACGCCTTCTCTCAGTTGTGTTGGTGGAATATTATTGTTAACAATCATCCGAGCACTGAGAGGCAGATTGAGGACTTCACAGGCACATTTGATGGTTGCATAGGATCATATTATAGAGTTGGAGCATCGATCATAGACCCTTACTTAGGAGCATGATGGATACTAGCAGGTGATGACATACCACAATAGTCATATGGCCTATAATTATGTTGCATACAATGTTGTGGTGCCTCTAGATCATTAGGTTCCATCTTACACAAATTTTGTAGCGAGATTTATGGGTGTGCAAGTTCCTAAACTAGAGGATATGGCCCCTTGTCCACCTCCACCACCACCACCACATATTCCAAGCAATGAGAGGATTTTGTGGAGAGATAGAATTATATAGTGATTCCTCATTTTGACATCCCCATTTTGTGTTACTTGCTCCAATGACATATTTTTTATATATTGAGATCAGTGTACCCTTGAAATTTGACAATTGATGATATTAACAAGACATATAATTCTTATTTCATCGTACTTGTGTTTATTTATGCTATGAGATGTTTTATTTCCTTATGACGCACTATATGGATGCATTTTCTATTGTGAGCATGTATGGTTGTGATGCATGGATGACTATGTAGATGTATTTGTAATTTTTTTAATTTCTTTTCTGAATATGGATGAATATGATGTTACTTGTGATGATGGAATGCATTTGTGATGTTTTTTATTTCTTTTCTTATGCATATGCATTGATTCATTTGATTATGCAATGGATATGTAATTTTTCTATATGATGTGCAATGGATATGCAATATTTCTAACATCTCTTGTAGGAAATTATTTTCTTGAATACATAGGTACTTGATCATGTCTCTGATGACGCATAGTTGACTACTTGATGACAGAGAAGATGACAATCATTTTGAAATAATCCTTACCTTTCACTAGAGAGATAATTAATGAAATATTGTCATGCTATCAAACTATAATGCAAGAGCTAACATGAATACAACCTAGGACTTAGTGGATTTTTGTTTTCTATTTTCACCACTAAGGGTTTGGCACATCAGATTTGATACAATCCTTATTGGTTCCACTCCAACCATAAGGACATGAGTATGACTCTCATCAGATAAAATTTGGGAAACCAACATAATCATTGAGGTATTAAAGCCAAGATAACCTGAACATTATTTCCAATTGATTTTTCAAGGGTACACCAATATAAATACATACAAAGCCAGGATAACCATAAGTGTGATCTTGCCTAAACAAACAAATTAATAATAGTCAAGGAGATATTTTTGACCCCACCTTGGCATGCAAGTAAATGGAGTCGAGGTATGTTAGGCTTTTCCACCTTAATGTGAAAGCTCTTATCAAAGACACCCAGTTTATTTGAGCATTACAGGATCATCGAGACCACACCAACAAGTAAAAATCATAGAAAAGATGAGAAAAAAAAATTGATAACAGACAACATCCAATAAAATGTTCAACATATTTTCAAGAAGTTTATGAGTGTTATATGTTTGTCTGTGTAGGGTGTTGAGAAACACCATTGTGCTTGTGAGTGTATAGTGTTGATAAACCCAGTTGTATTTTTGAGTGTTATTAAGCCAATATTAAGGTTCATGATGTGTTAACTAATGTGTATTGAGAAAAAAAGATGTGTCCAAATAAGTAGTGTTAAGAAACACTGGTGATTAGGGTTTTGAGAAATGACATTGTGTCAGTGGAAAATTGGCCATCAGGTAGGACTAAGATATTGATTCTCATTTGGTTCACCTGATAGATCAAATTGGAAAGCTTTCCCCTAGTAAAAACTCCAATTAAGATGACTGACTTGACTTAGACTGATGTGACAAAGCTGGTTTGATTTCCCCCAGACTATGACTCTAATCAGTTTCAAGCCACGAGGGTTTTCAAAAGAACCAAAGTGTTACAAAATTGATTGAAAGCTATGTATAAACTGAAGCAAATAGCAGGAAAGAATGAAGCATGCCAAGACTTGTGTTGATAGATGGATCACTTGAGTAAAAGAGGCACATATTTACCAAGTTTTCATCTACTTGGTAGAAATTCTATTTTTTCTACCAAGGTGCCTATTTACTAGGTTTTCACCGAGGCACTTTTTTCTTTCTTTTTCAAATTTGATTTTGTATATTTCTCTTGTTTTTTTTTGTCATTTTTTTTTTCCTTTTTTTTCATCAAGGCACCTATTGCCAAGTTTTCACCAAGATAGCCATTTTTCAAGACTTTTTCCAATTTTTTGCTTTTCTTTGGGACATTTTTCACTTTTTCTATCTTTTTCAGGACCATATAGATATGTACATGCTGCTACATACTGAGAATTCTCAAGTGTATAATTTATTTAGGTGGAGAGTGTTGATGGCATCCCATAGCTATTCTCTTTTTGGTGTAGAGAGTTGATAGGTGTGAGAGCTAAATGTTGTAGTAATGATAAATGGAACCAACTAGTTGGGTTCAAGCTTCCCCTTTTGTTCTCAAAGTGACAGATTGTGTGGATTTTATCTCAACACTAGGTCACCAACCTAAAGCTCTCTAGGTTTGACCTTTTTATTATATTTTCTTATCATTCTCTCCTGATATTCTCTGAGATGATTGAACACTACTTGTCGATGCTCATCTAGAAGTTCTAACTCTTGCATTCTAGATATTTTGTGGTCTTCATCTATTATCAACCTATGTAAAGAAACCCTCAAAGATGGGATCTCTACTCCTATGGGCAGAACCACTTTTTCCATACACTAGAAAAAAGGCATTGCTCCAGTAGGTGTTCTAATGCTTGTTTTGTAAGCCCATAATGCAAGTTTGAGCTATAAATGCCAATCCCTTCCCACTCAACTCCAGAATCAACAAAAAACCCCAAGATACCTTAACTGAACATCTATTATATCTCATATTACACTCCTCTAAGCTTGCGTGATTTAGTTCAATGCATAATGTGTTGGATGATCAAAACTATGTGATTGTACCATGTTAACTACATCCTAGACTTGGTTATTTTACAAAACTGAATACCAAAAACTAGATTGTACTTCAATAAACCATGCCAATGAGCAGTGTCTACATAAATGACAACCAATAAGCTATGCTAATCAGGCCACTTGCCAAAATTTCTGTAGGCCCGTAATGTAGGATTGATCTACAAATGTCAATCCCTTCCTGACCTATTCACAGTGCGATGCAATATTTTCAACATATTCTTGTTTGAAGCCTCGGCCTACCCATTTCCTTGTGGATAATAGATAGAAGAATAATGTTGTTTGATTTTAAATTTATCAGAGAATTTTTCTAAATAATTGTTCTTGAATTTCCCTCCATTATTAGTTTTAATGGAGGAAGGGATACCATATCAGCAGATTATGTAGTTCAAAATGAACAGGGCCACTCAATTTCTTGTTGATTTTGTGAATGGGACTTCTCTAAACCACTTACTAAATTATTTTGTGGCTATTATTATGAACTTATGTATGTTTGAAGAGGATGGATATATCTACCCGGCGAGGTAAAATTCCCATTTCTGAAAGGGTCATTGTGTGATGAAAGGAATAAGCTCCCTAGCTGGAGCATGTATAATATTTCCATGTAGCTAACATTTCTTACAAGCTTTGGAGTACCTTATTGCTTCTTTCTCCATGTCTGGCTAATAGTAACCAAATCTTAGTATTTTTTGAGATAAAGTCTGACCATTAGAATGAGAACCAAAAATACCATTATGGACCTCGGCTAATAAACGTTTGGACTCTTCCTTTTCTAGACACCTAAGAAAAGTACCATCTCTTCCTCACTTATACAAGTCATTTTCTATGAGAACATACTATCAGGAATTACAGATCAAGTGTCATTTTTCATTGCGGGTTATGCTATCAAGGATGACATGATGGCATTGGTAAGTGTAAACACGTTGGTACAAATATGATTATTGTCTAATAAAAGAATATACCATCTGGAAGTCAGGGGAGTTATAAGTTGGGTAATTGATATCTTCTACCAATAACTCATAACACAAGGCTTCTCCTTTTTGAGGTAAAGAGGTATGTGTAGCCATTGCATCGATAGCTCTATTTTTTTATCCTTAGAGCCTATTGGAATGTGATAAAAGTGAAGTAATTTTTGAAATCATGAACCATTCTTTTTTCAGGTATGATTTTCTCATCCTTCATTTGATATACATCATTGATTTAGTTGGTCACCATTTGAGAGTCACCATGAATATGCAAATATAAAATGTTCCATTCAATAGCCAATTTCATTCTATTCACTATGGCTTCATATTAAGCGATGTTGTTTGTACAAGGGAAAAATAGATCTTGTAAGCCTTAGGGATAAAGTATCTTTGAGGAGCGATAAATAAAAAATCTTCACCTAAACCTTGTTGAGTTAAAGAGCCTTCAAAGAATATCTTCCAAGATCTATGAGTGATGTACATAATGGATCCATTTGGAAAATCCATGTTGATAGGTTGATCATCTTATATTGGAGCTTCAATTAACTGATTTGCAATTTATTGTCCTTTTATAGCCTTTCATTAGACATACTCAATGTCAAACTCACTGACGATCATGACCCATTTAGCTAACCTTCTAGTAAAGATATATTTTCTTAGAAGGTATAATTTCAGTGGATCAATTTGTGCAACTAGTTTCATAGAGTGGGTTAGCATATAATACCTTAGTATTTGTGATGCAAACACAACTACTAGGAAAGCCTTCTCAATCACTAAGTAGTTCATTTCATATGAGACCAAGGTTATAATAATGTAGTAAATAGATCATTCTTTCTTTTTCTCATCCTCTTGTGCAAGGAGTGCTCCCAGTGATGTTGTAGTGGGTGAGATGTAAAGAATAAATGGATTACCCTGTATAGGAGACATCAAGACTGGTGTATTTTACAAATATTCTTTGATTTAGTTAAATTTCTTGTCACATGTTTCATCCATTGATACATCACTCCTTTGCGCAAGGTATTTGTGAATGGTTGTGCCTTGTCTGCTAGCTATGAGATGAATCTTCTAATGGATTAAATCCTCCCTTGGAGTGTTCTCATTTGGCTTATTTTCTTTGGTGGTTGCATCTCCATGATTTATTTTACCTTTGCAGGATCCACTTCAATCCCTTTTTCTGAGACAATTTATCCCAATAGTTTTCCAAATGTCACACCAAATGCACATTTCTTTAGGTTCAATCTTAGTTTGAACTATTCCATTTTTTCTAGAATCTTGCCGAGATCTTGTAGATGTGTGATCTTTTCATGGTCTTCACAAGGGCATAATCTACATAGTATTCCATGTTTTTGTGCATCATATCATGGAAGATCATTGTTACATCTCTCTGGTAGGTAGAACCTATCTTTTATCAAACCAAATGGCATGATGTTCCAGCGGAAAGTTCCCCAAGCACATGTGAATGCTATTTTCTCTTGATCCTCACAAGAAATTTTGATTTTTTTATATACTGAGAATCCATCTATTATGGAGTTTATCTCATATTCAAATATCATATCAACAATCATGTTGATATTGGGAAAAGGGAAGTCTTCTTTGGGACATGCCCTACTAAGATCTCTAAATTTGTGCATACTCAATTAGACTTATTTGGTTTTGATACATGCACAATATTTGAGATCCATTATGCATATTCAATCGCTCTGATGAATCTATCTTTGAGCAATTTTTCCAACTCATCGTTTATTAGTAGAGAAACATGAGGGTGCCTCTTTCTGATTATTTTTAATCGGTTTAACTCTAGGTACAATTGAGAAATGTTGCATTATGAGATATGGATCCAATCCTGGCATATATGAGTAAGTCCATGCAAATTTGATCCTATTTTCTTTAAATAATTGAGTGAATTCTTCCAACTCCTCTACTGATAGTGATTGTGCCAGACAGATTATATGTGGATGCTCTTCAGTTCCAATATTCATAGGTTGCCCTAGTTTTATCAACCCTGATGATCTCTCTTGGAAGTGACTCGACAAGATATCAACTACCCCATCCTTCAGCACTTTAGAGAGGTTTTCACTATTTGATGCATCTTTTCTTTTTCCTATTTTCTATTCTAAAACTACCACAATGTGGTTTTTGCCTTCAAAACATTTGTTTCTTTTCATTTTTATTTTTTGACTGAGGTAATTGATATCTACTTTAGTCATGTTCATGTCTAATTTTTTGGTGGAAGATGTAACTGGTTTAACAACATTAAGATAGAAGGAAAAATAATACTCATTTGGAAATGTAGACATGTCCATGGGTTGTTCTTGCAAAGCCCAGTCAATGAGATCAAGATGCATAAGTGGAAAGGACTCAAAAGGTTCTTAGGTGTTCATGGTATGTTAATAAAAAACTTGGACTATTAAGTATAGTCCTAGATTAATACCTTATATAGATGTGTTCAAATCATTGAGGGTCCTAACAACATTATTAGAGCCCGTGTTAAGGATTTGAGGATCTAACTTGTCATACCTCATCCCTAAGCTTTCACCTACCTTGAGATTGGTTATGTATCATTGCACTGTGTTGAACTCTTTATCTAGAGTTTCTTTGGATAGACTATCAAATTCATACTCATGAGAGTCTATTTTATCTTGGTCAACCATATCAAAGACATGAGTAAAGTCTACCTATTGACCCCAATTAGGATGGTTCCTTCCCATAAATTCTTCTATGGTCATATTCTCTTCCTCTATATCAAGACTTTGCTAAGAGGTTGAAGCTTTTGTTTGATTTGGGGATTTTTTTGTCATCCCTATTGATAAGAGATAGAACATAGGGAGGAACGGGATAAGGATATTCATCCTCCTCATCAAATTCATCTCTCTTACAACAGGATGTATCTTCATTTCTCATTTATTTAGTTGATAAGAACCCTAACCTAGTTGTATCTTTAGGACTTATGTACTTGGGTTCTATGGGTTCTATGAGAACATTTTTCTTAGAGCCTATAGGCTCTTTTCCTGAATATCCCATACATCAAATAAAATCATATCACTTCCATATTTATTCGAAGATATCTCACAATTTTTACAATCATTTCTTATGAAGGTCTCCAATAAGATTTGGTTGATGTGGGAAGAAATGTTAGTGATAGAACATGTTCTATCGTGTATCCACCCATCCTAGTGTCTTTTATTTTGAGCTTCTTTTCCATTTCATCCATCATATCTCTAGTTGACCTAGAGGTAGAATCTTCTCTGTTGTGTGGGATGAGAGTATCATCTGATTATTTTAGATAATTTCAAGCATAACTAGTATCTGCAAGCATGATGACTTCAACCCTATTGAAAGGAAATGTTATGCACTAGTGGTAAGTGGATAGAATAGCTTGCATCTCATGGATCCATGGTCTTCCCAAAAAAAATTTGTATGCTAGTGGAAGATCTAGTACTTGACATATGACTTATCTTTCTATACAAATCACTATGATAGGTAGACATATGAGACCTTTGGAAGATCTCTCTTGCTCATCATTTATCTGTATTATTATCTTCTTCTTGGGATCAATGGCATGCTCTGAAAATCCCAATTGTTCTGTCAACTTATAGGTACATATGTTCAAACATGTGCCTCTACCTATCAATACTCATTTGAAATGATGCTTGTAGATCATGACTTTAATGTGCAGGGGTAGATTATAAGGGTGACTTAAACAAATATAATCTTCTTCCAAAAATGATAGATAATGGGGTGAGGTCAAGTGACCCACCATGGATTGAAATTGATTTAAGTTCAAGATCTTAGGAACATTAGCAATTGATAAGGCTTTATCTAGAATCTCTCTATGAGCTGGAGAAATTTTGAGCAATTCAAAATTTAAGATTTGAGCATTCATTCTTTGTAATTGCTCAACAATGTTGTAGTCAGCAACATTAGAAAAAGCCAACTATTTGGAATTTTATGACTTAAAAATGGTTATAGCTGGTTGTTTTTGGTTTTTGTGGAAGGTTTCAATCACGCTAATTAGTTACTATATTTAGAAGGTTCAGATGGCCCAACTCCCTTTAGGGTGACCTTAGCTTGTGCACGGGTCACAACATTAGCACTCTAGACTCTTTTTCATCTTTATTAATGATAATTACATTACAGTATTTAGAAGGGATTGGCTCAAGAATATGTATGACATGTTAGGAATAACAGTCCAAAATACAACTAAGAGAGGGGGTGAATCACTTGTAATCTAGATTATTAAACTTTATACTTTATAAACCAAATCTGAAAATGTAAATGATAACAACGTAATATCCAACACCATAACACAATATTTGTTGTCGAGGAAACCTTGTTAAAGGTAAAACCCCGATGGGAATTAACACCCACAAATAATGTACAAAGAGTATAGTATCCCTTTTAAAAGATATTAGCCCTGTTAGGAGCTTATTACAACATTACACTACACAGTCCCTGTTAGGAGACAGACCCTGTTAGGATTCAAATAAAATAGTAGGCTCATTTCCAAGGCACACTACCCAAAGAAGGTTAAAGCCACCCTCCAGGATTTACAATCTGAATCAAGTGTATCAAGCAAATACACATTCCAGTGAACTGTCTGATAGCAACTGTCTTTGCTTGGTCAGTTCCAATGAATTATCAACTCTAATTGTATCCAGAAGTCAAAAAGATTTACATCTTCCACACCTATTTTTCTTTATCTTTCTCTCTCACAATTCTCCATAAGAAATTATCATTCATATATACCCTTTTACAATAATTCATTAGGTCATCCAGTTAATCTTTCCCAATACATAATTAACTAGGTCGGCCAGTAAGGATTTCCATCATACAAATAATTACATAGCCCCTTGCTAAGATAAAAATAGTATCTATAACAAGTATACAACATTAACAATCCATTACATATACTTCTAGATCCATAATTCATGCTTACAATTAATTTCACATGCTACATGTATGAAGTCAGCCAAGAAATAGGTCTTCTCCAGAATACACGCCACAGCTCACATCATCAGTATCTAATCAACAATTGAACTCAACCCATTAATCTACCATATGTCATCATTCCATTAGTAATCTCACAAGTTCTAAAATAACTTTGCCAGAAAGATATACCCAAAACATAGAGACCTACTCTGTCCAAAATCACAGTTACAGTTCAGAAAACCAATCTTCACCAAATCAACTGTAACATCCACAATATGTAACATAGATCCAAGTGACCTTAGGAATAATTTTATCACACATCCTTCTGCATAAATCCAACTTTGATCATTCTAAATATTTCCTACAGTGTCCGTACACTCCTTCCAGTTAAGTAGCCAGTCTGTCTTCTCACTAGAAATATATGTTGACATGAGTGACAAAACATGAATATCAACAGCATAATCAGTAACCAAAACTGATATCATCCAACAATCTCCCCCTTTGGAATTGATGGAAACATATAGGAAAATCCATATGTATCAACCCAAAAGTACTCTCTCTCAATACAATCTTCTCAATATCCTCAACACAAATCTCCCCAAAATAGTAGGGATTTTCACATAGATTTCTTCCCCCTTTGGCAGCAATGGAAAATGGTGTCATAATTCATCTGTAGTCTTCTGTAATTTGTATCTTTTTAAAATCTTCATGTCCAATCATCTAGGTGCAAGATCACCCAAATGTACTTCATAGTATTCTTCTATGATCACTCCCCCTAAGGAGTAGATCCATACATCAAGTCCATAAAATGATATAGCTCTGAGATCCACTAGACTGATGCACATCCGCATCATTTAGTTTTCACTGGGAGGGGCCATCACCCCTAGCATGCCTCTAAGATATTCAAAATCATCTTTTGGAAAAGGTTTAGTAAATATATCTTCTATTTGTTCCTTGGTGCTAATATACTCCAGTTTAATCTCTCTATCTGCTACCTTCTCCCTCAAGAAATCATACTTGATGAAAATATGTTTATTCTTTGAAAGCATTACAGGATTCTTTGACATATTCACTATGCTGGTGTTATTGCAATGTATAATCACTGGTTCTTTGAAAATTATTCCAATGTCCTTCAGCATTTGTTTCATCCAAACAACTTGTGTATAGTTTATTGCAGCAGCAACATACTCTGACTCAGTAGTAGATTGAGCAATACAGTTCTGCTTCTTGCACAGCCAAGAAACCATCTTTTTTCTAAGGAAAAATGCACCACCACTTGTGCTTTTCCTATCATCCATATTACCTACCCAATTATCATCAATAAAATCCTACAATGTAAAATCATCAAATTTTTCATACCATAATCCATATTCTACTATTCCTTTCAAATATCTGAAAATTCTTTTCACAGCAGCAAAATGTGTCTCTTTAGGATCTGCCTGATACCTAGCCACAATTCCAACTACATTGGTAATATCTAGTCTAGTGTGTGTTAGATATTGTAGACCACCAGTCATTGATTTGTACTTAGTCTACCCAACACTTTGAGTCTCATCACTTTTAGTTAGTTTTTTCCCTGTCACCATGGGTGTACCAACAGGTTTACAATCTTCCATTCCAAATTTATTCAAAAATTCCTTAAGATAATTGGTCTAAGATATAAAAATGTCATTCTTACTCTGATTAATTTTCAAACCAAGAAAAAAATTTATCTCACCATTCATTGACATTTCAAACTCATTCTCCATTTCTTTAGCAAAATTCTTACTCATTTTATCATTGCCTCCAAAAATGATATCATCAACAAAGACTTCTATAATTAAGATTCTATCTTCTTCAATTCTTAAATACAAATTATTGTCTGCATTACCCTTTCTGAAACCAAGAAGAAGTAGATGTTTATCCAGTCTTGCATACCATTCCCTCGGTGCTTGTTTCAGTCCATATAGTGCCTTCTTCAGTCTGAAAACTATGTTTTCATCATCTGTCAAAGGAAAACCATCAAGTTGGTCAATGTACACTTCTTCTTCTAGATCACCATTCAAGAATGTTGACTTCACATCCATCTGATACACCTTGAAGTATTTATGTGCAACATACGCAAGGAATAGTCTCACAGCTTCCAATCTAGCAACATGTGCAAATGTTTCTTCATAGTCTATGCCTTCTTGTTGTGAGTAGCCTTTACATACCAGTCTAACCTTGTTTCTTACCACTGTGCCTTCCTCATCCATCTTGTTTCTAAAAACCCACTTACTACCAATCACATTTTTGTTCTTAGGTCTTGGAACCAATTCCCAAGTATATTTTTTCTTTATCTATTCTAGTTCTTCTTCCATGGCTTTAGTCCAAGATTCATCTCTACATGCTTCATGAGTAGTCTTTGGTTCAACTTGAGAAATCAAACAAATCTCATCTCTGACTCTAGATCTAGTCATCATGCCTTTGCTTTCATCACCAATAATTTGATCTTCAGGATGGTTTTTCTTGACATACCTTGGTGTCTTCAATGTTTCATTAGCTTTGACCTGTTCTTCTTCTTCAATCTCATTTTTTGATCATCAAGGGTCCTTTAGGTTCAGCATCAATTTTTCTTGCTTCTATTATTTGACCACAATCATACATTCTTTCCTGAATCTGAAATTTTTCATCTATCCTCACATTGGTGCTTTCAATCAGTTTCCTCAGTCTCATATTGAAACATTTATATTCTATACTCTTAGTGGAATAACCAAGAAAGATTCCTTCATCACTTCTAGCATCAAACTTTCCTATCTCATCATCTCTCTTGATATAACATTTACTACCAAATATTCTAAAATATTTCACAGTAGGTGCATGATCAAACCATAATTCATAAGGAGTTTTATTTGTACCTTCTCTGATCTAAATTTTGTTTAATGTGTACACACCAATGCCAACTACTTCTCTCCAATGAACATGTGAAACATTTCCTTCCAGCAACACAGTCCTTGCAACATATAATATGGTTCTGTTTCTTTGCTCTACTATCCCATTTTGTTGTGGAGTTCTAGGAGTTGAAGTCTTTCTATGTATTCCATTTTCTTCACAGTATGTATTAAACAGTTATGATGTAAACTCTCCTCCTTTATTTGATCTCAAAAACTTCATCTTTAAACCAGATTCATTCTCAACTTTCACCTTGAATAACTTGAAATTGTCAAATGCTTCAGATTTCTCTCTCAAATATGTAACCCATATCATTCTAGAAAAGTCATCAACAAAAATTATAAAATACCTTTCACCATAGTATGATCTTGTTCTTGTAGGACCACATAGATCTTTATTCACCTGATACAACTTCCCTTTTGTTGAATAAGCTTTGCTCTTGAAAGTGCTTCTAGTCTGTTTCCCCATAATACATTCTCCACACATAGTGTTAGATGGCTTTACAATTCTAGGTAGATCTCTTACTACTTTTTTCATACTTGCCTTCACAATGTTATCAAAATTAACATGACAAAATCTTCTATGCCATAACCAACTGTCATCAACCTTTGCAATAAAACAAGAAGCTTCAGATGTGTTTAATTCAAATATATTACCTCTGGATTTAGTACCAGATGCTATCAAGTCTCTTTTTTTTCTCTTGATAGAACATTTTCCATTTATGAAGTTCAGTTGATAACCCTTGTCCACTAACTGTCCAACACTCAACAAATCATGCTAAGTCCATCAACAAGTAATACATTGTCGGTGTTAGTCTTTCCATCCAAGGAAATAGATCTAATTCCAATAATGAGTTTAGGAGTATTGTCACCAAATATAACAACTCCACCATCATGTCTTTGTAAACTCACAAACTTATTTTTATCTCCAGTCATATGATGTGAACAACCACTATCTATGACCCATTCAGATTTCTTTTCAAATCAGGATACTAATGCTTTTTCTTCATGCATAGGTTCATCATCTTTAATAGAAATAAATCCAATTTCATCATAGTCACCATCTCCATCATCATATATGCCTTCACTAGCATAATAACATTCCTTATCCTTTGAGAACTTAGACTTGAAAAACTTAGGTTTGTGCTTTGGAATTCTTGTAGGACATCTAGATGCAAAATGACTAATCTTGTTGCATGAAAAACATTTCAAAGGTAATTTTACCTCAAAATTACCCTTACCTCTCTTTTCTCTTCTGGCAATCAGTGCAGCGATTTCATCTAGCTTTCTTTCTTCTTCCTGTATTTGTTCCCATTCATCAACATTGGCTCCAAGTTCTTCTCTTAGGTCATTACTGATCATGCTTGCATTTCCAGGTAAGATTATTTTTCTTTTGTGCATGGTTTCTTTGAAGGCTAACTCAACCTTAGGTAAAGTATCTCCCAATTCTGCAGCTTCAAATGTAGTTATCTTGACAATCAACATCTCTCTGGTGAAGTTTGGTGTCAAAGGTATGATCTCCTCTAAAGCCTAAACCTTGGTTCTATATTATGTAGGTGTCAAAGATATGAGTATCTTTTCAATCACTTCTTCCTCACTGTAAGTTCCTCCAGAGTTCCTAATACCAGTAACTACCTCAATAATTCTCTGTGCATATGCTTTAATTTTCTCATCCTCTCTCATCTTCAGTGATTCCATCTTTGTCTTCCAATTCCGTAACTTTGCTTGCTTTGTAAACTTGTCTCCAATATATAGTGCTTCCAATCTTGTCCAAATTTCATGTGCAGAGTCCAAGTCCTTTACTTTAGTAAATTATCTTTCTGATAGTGCACTGATTAAGGATTCCCTTGAAACCATATTGCATGAGAATAGCTTCTTTTGATCTTCAGTGAATTTCTCTAATTCATCCTCAGTCGCTACCTTTTCCTTCTTCTTTGTTATCATCCAGTAATCAATTCCCAAACATAGCAAATGTGTTCTCATCTTGTTTTGCCAACTGTCAAATTTTTCAGGATCAAACTTTGGACTATCCTTCTTGTAGTAAGTCATCTTCAAGATCACCTCAAGCTATTAAACTTTCTCTCTAAGGACCAATAGCTCTAATACCAATTGTTAGGAATAACAACCCACAAGACAACTAAGAGGGGGGGGTGAATCAGTTGTAATCTAGATTATTAAACTTTATACTTTATAAATCAAATCTACAAATGTAAATGATAACATAGTAATAGCCAACACCATAACACAATATTTTTTGTCAAGAAAACCTTGTTAAAGGTAAAACCCTGGTGGGAATTAACACCCACAAAGAATGTACAGAGATTATAGTATCCCTATTAAAAGATATTAGCCATGTTAGGAGCTTATTACAACATTAAAGTATACAGTCCTTATTATAGTATCCCTGTGAAAATAAAATAGTAGGCTCACTTCCAAGGAACACTATCCAAAGAAGGTTAAATCCACCCTTAAGGATTTACAATCCAAATAAAGTGTATAAAGCAAATACACATTCTAGCAAACTGTATGATAGCAATTGTCTTTTCTTGG
The DNA here is from genome assembly GCA_018584345.1 of Thuja plicata. NCBI lineage: Eukaryota > Viridiplantae > Streptophyta > Pinopsida > Cupressales > Cupressaceae > Thuja > Thuja plicata. The sequence goes on along the minus strand of MU225616.1, from coordinate 1,447,163 downwards.
TCAGTTCTAATGAATTATCAACTCTGCTTGTATCCAACAGTCAAAAAGCTTTGCAGCTTCCACACCTCTTTTTCTTTATCTTTCTCTCTCACAATTATCCATAAGAAATTATCATTCATATATACCCTCTTACAATAATTCATTAGGTCGGCTAGTTAAGCTTTCCTAATACATAATTAACTAGGTCAGCCAATTTAAGGCTTTTGATCATACAAATAATTACATATCCCCTTGCTAAGATACACACAATATCTATAACAAGCATACAAAATTAACAATCCATTACATATACTTTCAGATTTGTAATTCATGCTTAATTAATTTCACACGCTACATGTCTAAAGTCGGCCAGGAAATAGGTCTTCTCAAGAATACACACCACAGCTAACGTCATCAGTATCCATTCAAAAATCAAACTCAACTCATTACTCTACCATATGTTGGTTGTCCATCAGTAAGCTCGCAAGTTCTGAAATATCTTTACCAGAAAGATATACCTGAAACATAGAGACCTGCTCTATCCAGAATCACAGTTATAGTCCAGAAAACTAGTCTTCACTAAATCAATTGTAACATCCACACTATGTAACATAGAGCCAAGTGACCTTAGGAATAAGGTCAACACACATCCTTCTACATAAATCCAACTTTGATAATTCTGAATCATTCGTATAGTGTCTGTATACTCCTTCCAATTAAGTAGCCAGTCTGTCTTCTCCATAGAAATATATGTTGACATGAGCGATAAAACATGAATATCAACAACATGATCAATAACCAAAATTGATATCATCCAACATGATTTTATTATCATTGGCACCGTATGTGTGATTTATTCTGGCACCTTTTTTGGAGCTTTCCCATTTTTCATATTCAAGCAAGAGAATTTTAAATGCTTTATAATTAGCATTCATGGCATGATTGTCGACCACAATTGTTTCATTATGAATGAGACCTTGGATCTCATGCTTGAGTCTCATATAGTTCTCAGTATTATGTCCCTTATTCCTATGAAATTTAGAGTATTCATTATTTCTCCACAATTTTGGTTTCACCTCAAGTTCATATGGTCTAGAGTTATCTGGCAATGTGATCATTTCATTTGCCACAAGGGTCTTGAGAATTGATTTGTATGATTCACCTAGAGGAGAAAAGTTACGCTTATTTTTGACCCAAGGTTTCTCTTTAATGAAATTAATTATCCCTTTTTAAGGAGATTAATGGTATTCTCAATAGATTTAGGACATTTTTCCACTTGTCAAGTTGAAGGTTGTTGGTTTTGATTGAGGAGCAACATAGTCAACTACTCCATCATTTACCACATTTTTTTTTTGTTCCAATACTTGTTCTTATCCTTGGAACTAGAACCATACTTTCTTTCCCTGTAAATGTTGATTTCTCCCTTTCTAACAAGTAAGTATTCTATTTTTAGTGCACTCTTCACTATTTTGTCAAAGGTGGGTATATCTTGCATCTATATTGGGAAGTTGTACTCAGGGATCAACACATTAATGAATATATCCATCTTCTCAGATTCAGGTATGAGATGTGGATATTGAGAAAATACTTTCCTTCATCATGGAAGAAAAGTTAGAAAAGGATCTCCCATTTTTTGTTTGGTATTGCACACATCACTCATTGTCATGGGATGCTAGAAGCTATACGAATACTATTGTAAAAATAGATTGATCAGTTCATCAAAAATTTTGATTCCTGTGGGTAACTTTGAAAACCACTCCATGGCCTAGCCACCCAGACTCCAGGAAAAGAGACATATGAGGTACGTTTTATCATGTATAAATTATATGCATAGAGAACCTAAATCCTAGACATGATCTTATGGATCAGAATTACCAAAATACTTGTCAAATTTTGGGATCTCAACTCCGCATGGGAATGGAGGTAAGTACAAATTTTTATTAAAAGGAAATGGAAAAATGGTATCTAGAGAGTACTTCATGTTTGTTTTGTCTTTTTCCTTTTTCATTTCTTACAACTTTGTATGCAAGGCTTATATTATTTTTATTACCAGTGTTAAAGGAGTTTCTTCCTCTTTAGCAATGATGTCTTCAACTCTATATTGAGGAGGAAGTTGGGCTCCTTGTCATGCTAATGTTAGTAATAACTAAGAGGGGGGGGGTGGAATCAGTGGCCTCAAAAATTTATCCTTTTGAACTTTAATCCACCAATTAATACACCTCAGATTATTAAGTCCCTTCAAGATGTATGCCTTTGAAATACTTGAAATAAATAATTGTCTGTTGGTTTACCTTACCTGTCCCTATTCTCCTTGATTACTGATAGGCAGTAAAAATTATTTACCGATACTCAGTAAATATGCAGAGTATACCAATCAATCCAGAAATGCATCTGTGAAATGTAAAACAGTAAAGTAATAAACCATACACACATAACATATGGATTTTAACATGGAAACCCTATTAAGGGAAAAACCATTGGGACCGGTAACCCAAATTTTCACTCTTCTAAAGTGAGCCCTGTTAGGAGCCAACCCTATTAAAGGTTACAAACACATGGTTAAGTGCGACCTTGTTAGAGGATTTTTATACATAGATTGTCACTAAGTATCTGGCAT
>MU225616.1:1421674-1438622 GCA_018584345.1 Thuja plicata | reverse complement strand
CCATGTAGTTATGTTCATGCTTTACTCTCAATTGATCTACTGTCAATGGTCCTATAGGAAACACATATGTAGTATCTAAGTATTGAGTAATATCATTTCCAATACCTGATAAGTGAAGCTTTATTCTTCTTTGCCATGAAGCAAAGTTTTCCCTGTTCAACTTGGGCATATCTCGTCTGTTCATCTTGTGATCTTTACTTAGGTCTTGAAACCTTCCTTCTAAGAACACAAGCTCTGATACCAATTTTTAGTAATATCTGAGAGGGGGGGGGTGAATTAGTGGCCTCAAAAATTTATCCATTTAAACTTTAATCCACCAATTAATACACCTCAGATTATTAAGTCCCTACAAGATGTATGCCTTTGAAATACTTGAAATAAATAATGGTCTATCGATTTACCTTTTTTGTCCTTATTCTCCTTGATTACTGATAGGTAGTAAAACTTATTTATCGATACTTAGTAAATATGCAGAGTATACCAAACAATCTAGAAATGCATATGTGAAATGTAAAACAATAAAGTAATAAACCATACACACATAGCACATGGATTTTAACATGGAAACCCTGTTAAGGGAAAAATGACTGGGATCAGTACCCCAAATTTTCACTCTTCTAAAGTGAGCCCTGTTAGGAGCCAACCCTGTTAAAGGTTACAAACACATGGTTAAGTGCGACCTTGTTAGAGGATTTTTATACATAGATTGTCACTAAGTATCTGGCATCTACGCTACCATCCTTGAATCATCCTCTAGACTGTCAATAGGATTTATGCTAATCTTACTACCATCCTTGAATCAGCCTCCTTCTTAGACTGTCAATAGGCTTTAGGTAAGACCGATGCTACTATCATGAGTCAACCTTTTTGGTAATCTGTTAGGATATACCTCAATTATAGATGATGGATAAGTCCTACTTTGTTAAGAGACTTAATGCTTCAATGGTTAAAATGAAACACAATGACCTATTTCTAATGCAACTTTGAATTGTAGATATTCATATCTATTTACATACAATACCTTTCTGATCAATGTATCAATTAAATTCCTTTGTACTTAACTCTTTCTGCTCTGTGATGTTGTGCTTCACTGTGTGTCAGTGTCTGCAGAATTCTTTAGCTCTCCCTTAGCTTGATTGATCAGGACTGCATAAAGTTTAACCTTCATCAGTTTCTCTTCAGTATCTTCTTTCAATTCACTCCCCCATGTATCTGATTGCCTATAGAAATGAATTATGCTTCTCTCTTATATAGACATGATATTCCTTAATTCTTGGTTCTTGATTCTTGATTCTTGGCGTAAAAAACAATCCAGCCAAATTGATTTATGACTTTAACTCCTAATTTATCTCATAGTTATCTTCTTCCCAACTGTATAAATCATCTTTAAATCACTTACTTAACTTTGGTTGAATAAAACAAATAAAATAACCAGTTAAGTCTATCCTTAAGCTCTGCTAGCTTAGATATTTTTTCATTTTCTGATCTCTCTGTTCTGTCGGTCAATTCTACAGTTTGTCGCCGGTGACAACTGCTAGTTCCATCAGTGCAACTTCAGTTAGCTTCAGGATCTCCTTCCATTGGGAATCATTGGATCTTTCTTGTCAGGAAACACTATTTTTAGCTCGTTGGGTATCCTATGATTCTGCTTCATCAGGCAACACTATCTTCTATTCGTCGGGCATCACTCTGACTTTATCTCTGTCTTTACCGATGGTGTGCACTCCACTAGTGTAGTCTCTCACTTGGTGAATACTTGACTTTTATGCATTACTGAAAGCATAACCTCTATTCCATTGATTCTCTGAAGTCTTTGGAATTATGTATATGAATGTACAGATGATATCAAGTTGACATCAATGACAATACAAACTATTAACTAATTTAATGTCTTGCATCATTTTCAACTTAATATTATTAAACATTCAATCAGTTACATGTCATTAGCTAATTCTAGAGAGTATTTTTATTTCTCTTGACTCATGATGTTTTTATCATTTTGAGAAATTATCTATCATTTTTACATTGGATAATACTGGCCTCATCAGGCTCGGAGTCACTCAAGGAGTGCTCGCAATCAGCAACCTGGTTACTATTAGTGCAATGTCCATGTCTAAGACTTCTTTGCTCTCCAGAAATTTTTGAGTTTAGTTGATTTGTCTTGATTTGAAGTTTCTGGTTATTCTATAAAAAGATGGTTTTCTCTAAAAAATGGATGTTGTTTTGCTTCCTCTTAAATTTCTTGAGAGAGCCTCTAGTTTGTATAGGCATGAGTCAATTGATTGGCTAGCAAGCACTAAACTAAAAGATGACATGTTGATTTAGTCCAAGATAGACGATGATGAAAAAAATAATAATGTCCAACTAAGCAAGAGATGAAAATTAATCCGCTTCGAGTCAAGGTTAAAAAACCTAGAAAAAATGCACTCATGACACAGAAAAAGGACATCAAATAACTAAGACTGAAATGATGAGGATAGGGTGATCAAAGGAATTATACCAACAAATCAGGACTCATGACAGCAAAACCTGAACTATCAACTAACTATGACCAACAAATAATTACTAGGACAAGCTCATTATCCTAAAACTAAAACTGCATAAGACAACACAGATCCTAACCATGGGTCTATGATCGGTAAAAAAAAGAAAATTAGGTATTTGGAAATATATTTGTAGAATGTGATGTGAGTGAATGCAGACTTATACGAGTGTTCCCTATAGAGAATACAAGGAACTAGATTTCTCTTTCTGAAATGCATATGACATATCAACAATAAGTCAAAATAGGTAGAAAATATAGATCTTTGTATGAGTATTCTCATAGAGTAATACGAGTACTCACACAAGGTGATATGATTAAAAAAGTGTAGGATCCTAACTTGTACAAGAAAGGATGGGGAATGCACAAAAAACTATTGTTTTCCACTGGGAAGTTTGTGTTTTGACGTTCTGTTTGCAATTTTTGGTTTTTAGTTTAGTTTAATTGTTTTAATTTCACAGACATATCAAACACGCTAGTAAAAATATTTGACGATACCAGCAGTTCTCATCCCTGGGGTCAATTTGGTTTAGTGAGAAAATCATCACTCACAGACTCAGGTACACACCCAATAGCTAATCAGAATATGGCCATCACAAACCACGTAATGGGTATAATGATGTCGTATTATCTAAATCCAAATGCTAATGGGGGCACAATATGGAGAATGTCTCGAGGGAGTTACTATATCCCTTGCACTTGGATTATCACACTTTTAGGGGTGAAATGGGTAGGTTTCTATTCTATGGAGTCTAGTAAGGGTTTGTATTTGACTACATCATTTGTGTTCACGCAAGCATGATTTAGGCATATAGCCCCACAGAGCACCTTGGCATAAGTAGTCATGTAAACATGATTGAGACCTCTAGGGCCATACCATATGGTAGACACGAGCCAAGTATAAGCTCAAATTGTATCTAACTTCTGAGGCTTTCACCCCAAGAAGAAAATTTGATTAACATGAGTTGGAGTGGTGTGGCTTACACCTCATTCCCACGTGGGTCATTCTCCAAGGGTGAGTATTTTTCCCCCTTGGACATGCCCATCTAATAGGTATACATGAAATAAATAAAAAAGCTATGAGGGTCCGGATTTCTGATTTTCCCTCAAATGGGAAAAGAGCATAATCTCCTACCTTTTTTCTATTCTCAAACACATCAGATAGTTTTTCATTTTAGTAATTCTTGCATGTGACGTTCCTAGAAAATATTAATGAAAACATGAAGTTTAGGTAATTTCTTTGTAGGCAACCTGCATTCATAGGCGTCGGTAGTTGTTTTTCTTTCTCTATCAAGTGTCTTGGAAAAGGTCTAGATATCAAGTTTCTTCAAAAAAATGACCTACATAGAAGATGCCAAGCTATTAAAAATCAGAAAGATAGAACAACCAATAGTTAAATATCATAAAATCTCACAATTCTACAAGAAAACCTCATTGTTTTTCAAAAAAATCATTAGATGCTCGTACGAGCATGTACTACTCCTACTAAAATAATTCCATAGAGGCCATACGAGTCTTAGTTCCAAATCATACTACACTGTCAGAAATCTCGTACGAGTGTGGACACTCAAAGTGTGGAACAAATCTCAAGACTCAAAATTTTATCAAAATATGAGGCCATAAATTAAATATTACGCCCCACATTAGTTGCCAAACATGTGTGTGAAAATGTGACTGAGCTAACAACACAAACACTTCAATGAATCATTGTTTGAATGATTAAAAAAATAGATAAATGAAGCATGAATCAACCAAGGCAACTCATCACCTTAAAGTAAATAGGAGTATGAAATTGCTCTCAGATAATTGCAAATCCAGTGACTTTAGACTCTATTTAAATGATGGATTTTGAAATATTTAAACTACATGAAATGCAAGTACATTCAATATCAATCTAATATTAATCCATTTAATAAAATGAAAGTGAAATTCCTAAGATTTGATTATACAAATGCAAAATAATCTAATGAACTATGATAAGCAATATGAAATTAACAATTATTTAACAATTTGACAACATTACTCTACTTTGCAACCCTCTTTCTCAGAAGAATAGAGGCCTGATTATATAGAAATATTCTCAAAAATGGAAGGAGAAGATTGATCAATCAAGAGTGGTTTAGATTCATCCTAAACTAGCACAATCCATGTACAATTGATTTTATTGGTTGAGAGAATCAGTTAACTCAAAAGACTGATCACTCATTTTAGAAACTAACTGAGTTGATTTGAAAGTTTCTAAATCGAACAGAAACGGTTGACCAGTTAACTGATTTGTTTCCAAAATGATAATCAGGTAAATAATTGATGACTTAAGAAAACACTTTTGAATTAATTAAATGATTTAATGCATTTTCCTCCAATTGTGATGACATGATTAATTTTTAATTCCTTTTTTGTGATTAATTGACAATTCTTATTTATTTAATCAACATCCTAAGAAATTAATTAAATAAATATTATAAGGTTGATTTAATTGTCAACAACATTAGAATTTAGGAATTAATTAATTAAACTAGATCAAGTGTCATGATCGAATGGGACCTATACTTTAGATCAAAATCAAATTAAGAAGTTGAATTTCCTTAGATTAGGACTTAGGGAATTTAATCAAGCTTTTGGGTTTTCTTGATGAAAAATCAAGATTAGGGGTTAGGGTTTTGTAGACCATTTTTTATTAATTAAATTTTCCCCTCTTTGAATTCCTGTGTGATAAACGCATTGATTCAAAAAATAGTTATCGTTGAGACCAATAATAGTTTGATGTGAAGCGATGAAACTACTCTCAAGTCAATTAATTCAAAGGTATCAATTCCAAACTTGATTAGACTAGAACTGATGAAGATCAGAATGATCAATTTTAGGTGAAGCAATGAAATTGAACACCCTATCAATCGATAATGACACATAACCATTTTGATTTGAAGCGATGAAATTTATCAATGCCAGAAAGACTCTTAAACTATTGGATTGGTTTGAAGGAATAACCAATTTGATGTGAAGCGATGAAACTAATTACCATTAAGAGATTGATTAGTTAAATTGACTTGATTTGATGCGATGAAGCCAATTTATAAAGAGGAAAATATTAGTTTCATTTGAAGCAATGAAAGTTATATGGCCCTAGAGATTTTTTGATGATGAAGAATCTCAACTTGATGTGCCAGTGCAATGAAGCTAAGATGCCCCTTGTGATGAGGTCTTTTTTTATTTGATTGTTTGATTTCTTGATTAAAGATTCCTATATTTCTTGATGTTTGATTATGTGATCATTGAATTGTTGATGTCATGATCATGCCCCTCGGGACTGAAATTGGAATATGGCTAGGTGCCCTAGTGATCAGAAGGAACTTGATTGATAAAATGATGTAGGAAAAGAATGATATGATTTTGAAGAGGTTGAAAGCGTTTAGGTCCTATTGACCAAGTTTGATAAAAATATTGGAAAGGTTTGACCAAGTTTGAGCAAAAATTTGGCACATTTAAATATTTGGAGGAGAAATTCCCACTTGTTCAAATTTCAAAAGGTTGATTGCGCAAGCGGTCAACTATGGTTTTCAAAAAGTCAAACTATAATTTTGAGAAATAAAATAATCTCAAATTTATATTTGGATCCCAAAAATGGAATCAAGAAGGTCAAATTAGCTAGGCGTGTCATTTTTATGTCAATCGGAGCAAGTTGAAAATTAGGTCAAAAATCTATATAAGGGCCAAACAGGTCATTTCATTTCAATTTCAACCTTCAATTTTGAGAAAATTGAAATCCTCTAAGATTCAATATGGTGGTTCACATACAAGATCATTTATTTGAGTTCCAATGAGTGTACAACCAGCCAAGGAACTACAAAGCAGCGGTAAGTTCCTGAAAAACCACATCGTCGAGTAGATTTTGTTGTATTTTTATTGATTTTTTTGTTAATTTTCACGTATTTGGGTTGGTCTTCCATGGTTTTTAGTAAGAGACATGGTTAAGGTTTGTACAAGAACATTCCTAATAATATTTATTTGTATTAAACCCTTAGTATTCTTGTTTCAACTCCACCCTTAACTCATACGGGCACATTCATAGGAACCCCTTTATTCGTATTGTTTGTAGTTAGTACTCATATCAGCTCCTTCACTCATACTACCATGTAGGAATACTTGTACAAGAATATGTTCTAGTGCACTTACTCATATTGAAAAAAATGATCAATTTTGAAGGCTAGAATGTCCAAATTTAGTTTTTTATACTGTTGATTTGGTATCGTTAGCATGTTTTCTAGTATATGTATGTTGCATTTGGTCATTTGGATCATTGTACTGATGCTCTTTAGTTCATTTTTTATAGGAGATATTTTCATACATACATTTTTGGATCACATATGCACCCATGATGAGATTAGTGCATAGATTGACTCATGCTGAGAGAGTCGATATCGCAGAGTGTGGGTTTGGATGGCTCTTATCTATTCGGAAGATCTATGCAAATCATGGATTATTGACAGTACTCATGGAGAGGTTCCACAGTGAGACTAATACCTTCCACTTGACCACTGGTGAGATGATAGTGACCCTTGAGGATGTGTACCACACCCTTTGTATTCCTTTTGGTGGTCTTTCAGTTCTGTATGAGACCACACAACACCTTGGTATGCTATCTATTCAATGTATATTTCAAGATGAGATTATTTTGGAGCGATGGTTGTCATGGGACACTATGATGAGAATATACTCAGATCAGTTCCTACTTGCTTGTTTCATGGCCAGTTTCATAGGGTGCTTCATTATGCTAGACATGGGACAACAAGGTTTCTAGTGTGGATAGGGTAGGCTTATGGAGGAGTTGCTAGAAAGTCCAAAAAAAATAGGATGGGGATCTTTCCTACTTTCTCATATGTACCATGAGCTACATGAGATTGTTTGACATGAGGCCAAGAGCCTTGTAGAAGGAGTCTTGGCTATTCAGATCTAGACATGGGAGTATCTTCCCATCTGCAGGCCTATGATTGATGATGTCTGACAAGATGGACATCCTTATATATATAGATATGTGAGATACATAACATATCCCCATTTGGGGAGAATAGAGCATTGTCAAAGACAACTTGATGACCTTATAGTTATCACATAGAGGCCATATAGGGGCACATAGACATAGAGGGATTGGAAAGCATATAGAAGATAGATTTTTATCACACATCCCTTGATTGGTCATGCCTTGTCCATAGTGGAGATATTTTTGGTATCGTGGGTGCATAAGCAGTATGGTAGACTATAGGCGGTATCTTCCGAGTTCACTGTATATGCTCAATTTTCTGATGAGATTATTTTAGGGTGGGGCCCTCCATTGATACATGCAATGGTTATGTAGGATTTGTATACTTTACATTGAGCCTCATGGGATTACCTGGAGGATATTGCAGATGCAGGGATGACACCAAAGTATTTAGATTATATTGCTCATCATCATTTCCCATATTTTACAGATCAAGCTTCCCTTTCTCATAGGACCGATGAGGTGGAACCCACTGGTGACATACAAGTGGAAAAACCTAGATGACCAAGAGGAGACCAAATCATGTGTTCAAGGAGAGAAACACTAGTTATTGAGTATAGGAGGAGAGGTGAGGGAGACACCCTAGGTTCTATGGGGATTTGTGCAGTTTTTGGTGGACAAAATGCTCCAATTTTTTATGAGTTTGCACGACAAGTGAAACATCGGTGAGATGAGAAGGATGAGTAGCTAGCAAGAGGAGAGAGTGAGAAACCTCAAGAGAAGATACTACAAGATATCATACAATAATTTAGAGGAAGATTGAGGACTTAACAAGCACAGTTGATAGCTGCATAGGCCCAAATTATAGAGTTGGAGCATTGATTACAGACCCTGACTCAGAAGTGCACTGGATACTAGCAGGTGATGACATACCAGAGTAGTTAGGCATCCTATTATTATTTTGCATATAATATTTTGGTTCCTCTGGATCGATAGGTTCCATCTTGAATAAAGTTTGCAAGGACATCTGAGGGTGCGCGAGCTCCTAGACAAGAGGATATGGCCCATCCTCCTCCTCCACCACCACCACCACATATTAAAAGTGATGAGGAGGACCTTAAAGAGAGCTAGGATTATATAGTGTTTCCTCATGTTGACATCCACATTTTGTGTTACTTGCACTGATGACATATTTTGTATATTTTGAGATTATTGTACCCCTGACATTTAACAGTTGTTGATATACACGAGACATATCATTCTTATTTCATCGTACTTGTGTTTATTGATGTTATGAGATTTTTTATCCATATGATTATCTATATGGATGCATTTTCTTTATGAGCCTATATGTTTGTGATGCACATGGATGACTATGTAGATGCATATGTAAATGTTTTTTATTTATTTTCTGAATATGGATGAATATGATGCTACTTATGATGATGCAATGCATTTGTGATGTTTTTGATTTATTTTTTAATGCATATACATGGATGCATCTGATTATGCAATGGATATGAAATTTTCCTATATGATGTGCGATGGATATTCAATGCAAATGGATATGCAATGTTTCTAAAATATCCGGTAGGAAATTGTTTTCTTCAATATAAAATTACTCAATCATATCTTCGGTGATGAGAAATTGATTGCTTGATGAGAGAGAAGATGATGATCATTTTGAAATCATTCCTTACCTATCACTAGAGAGAATCACTTAAATATTTTCATGCTATTAAAATATAATGCAAGAGATAACATGAGTGCAACCTAGGACTTAGTCAGTGGATTTTTGTTTATTATTTTCATCATTGAGCATCTGGGACATCAGAGTCAATACAACCCTTACTGGTGCCATTGCAAGAATAAGGATGAGTATGAATCTCATCAGATAAAATCATGGAAACCAACATAATCATCAAGGTATTAAAGCCAAGATGTCCTGAACATTGTCTCCAGTTGATTTTCCAAGGTTACACTAGTATTGAGGCATATAGAGCTAAGATAACCATCAGTATGATCTTGCGTAAACAAATATATTAATAAAAGTCAAGGAGATAGTTTTGACCTCACCTTGGCATGCAAGTAAATGGATTCAAGGTATGTGAGGTTTTCCCACCTTAATATCCAAGCTCTTATCAAAGACACCCAATTTATTTTGACATTGCAGGATCATCGAGACCACACCAACAAGCATAAATCAAAGAAATGATGAGTGAAAAGCATTGATAATAGACAACATCCAAGAAAATTTTCAACATATCTTCAGAAGTTTTTTGAGTGTTATATGTTTTTTTATGTAGGGTGTTGAGAAACACCATCATGCGTGTGAGTGTATATTGTTGATAAACATGGTTGTGTGTTTGAGTATTATTAAGCCAATATTAGGGTTCATGATGTGTTAACCAATGTGTGTTAAGAAACAAAGATATGTCCAAATATGTAGTGTTAAGAAACACTGGTGATTAGGGTATTGATATACACCATTGTGTCAGTGGAAAATTGCCTTTCAGGAAGGACCAAGATACTGACTCTAGTTTGGCTCACCAGATTCATCAAATTGGAAAGCTTTCACCCTAGTAATAAACTCCAATTCAAGGTGACTGACTAGACTTAGACTGATGGGAAAAAGCCAATTTGATTTCCCCCAGACTATGACTCCGATTGGTTTCAAGCCATGAGGGTTCTTAGAAGAACTAAAGTGTCATGAAAGTGACTGAAAGCTATATACAAACTGAAGCAAATGGCAGGAAAGAATGAAGGATGCCAAGACTTGCGTTGATAGATGGAGTGCTTTAGTATAAGAGGTACTTTTTCACCTACTTGGTAGAGATTCAATTTTTCTACCAAGATGTCTATTTACGAGGTTTTCACCAAGGCACTTTTTTATTTCTTTTTCATTTATTTTTTGTACATTTCTCTTTTTTTTGTTTTTTTTAATTATTATTTTATTTTTTTCCTTTTTTATTTTTTTTGTATTTTCATCAAGGCGCCTATTGCCAGGTTTTCACCAAGATAACCATTTTTCAGGTCTTTTTCCAAATTTTTAGTTTTTCTTTAGGATATTTTTCACTTTTTCTATCTTGTTTCAGGACCATATAGATGTGTACATGTTGTAGGCTACCAAGAATGGTTAGGTGGAGAGTGTTGATGGGATCCTAGAGATTTTCTCCTTTTGGTGTAGAGATTTGATAGGTGTGAGAGACAAATGTAATAGTAATGATATAGGGACCCAACCAGTTGGGTTCACACTTCCCCTTTTGTTCTCGATGTGAGTGATTGTGGGGATTTTCTCTCAACACTAGGTCACCAACCTGAAGCTCTCTAGATTTGACCTTTTTATTGTATTCTCTTGACATTATCTTCTGATATGCTTTGAGATGATTGAACACTACTTGTCAACACTCATCTAGAAGTTATAACTCTTTTAGTTTGAGATTTTGAGGTCTTCATCTGTTATCAACCAATGTAAAGAAATTCTCGGAGATGGGATCTCTACTTCTATGGGAAAGACCTCTTCTATTCCATAGAATAGAGAAAAAGGTATTTCTCCAGTAGGAATTCTAATGCTTATTGTTAGGATTAAGTAATAATGAGAGGGGGGTCAATTAGTATTACAACACTTTAACAATAAATTTAACCAATTCAAACTTAACCAAGAAAGTATTGAAATAGCAAGAACATGCACATAAAGTAGACAACTCATAACACCATAATTTGTTAATGAGGAAACCTTGGCAAAGGGAAAACCTCAGTGGAGATGATACCCACAAACTATTTACTAAGAAGTATAGTGTCCTATTTAGGATACCTAGCCTTGTTAGGAGTTGAATATTATATTTAGTACATATCTCTGTTACAGGATAGAAACCCTATTAGGGGTATACAATGAGCACACTACTCTTGCAAAGAAAATTTTTCTATTATAATGACTTATCAATATGAACTATAAAAGAATCTACTATGCTTAAGTATCTTAGTTATATCTCATATCATCATTTTCTTGATTCTAACATCATAATGCATCTACACATTTAACACACCTCTTTGCATCGTAAAAAAACTTTACTTATATACTCAATCTCAAAATATTCTTCCAGTCGGCTCACAAGAACATCAAAAAACATGTCCAGCAATTAACCAAATATAAAATACATAGTCAGAAATCATACATTAAAAAAATTAGGGCAGGACCCAATCCAAATCTAAAATAGCCCTTCTGGATTCTGTAAAATACTCCCTTAATCATCATGACCATTCATCTGTCCTATATCACTCATGTAATATCTTTGCATATCTTCAACAGGCTATACCTTTGTCCAGTCAACTCCAAAATCCAAGCAACCTTAATTAAAGGTCTATTACATCCAATAGTACACTCCTCTAAGCTTGCATGACTTATTTCAATGCATATTGTGCTCACTAATAAAAAATATGTAAATGTACCCTATTAACTACATCCTGGACTTAATCATTTTACAAAACTGAATATCCAAAACTAGATTGTACTTCAAGCGACCATTCCAATGAGTAGTGTTTCTATAAATCCCAAACTCTGAGCTATGTTGATGAGGCCACTTGCCAAAAATCTTCCCCTTTGGCATTGATGGTAACACTTAGTGAAAAATGACTAATTTCTCAATACCAAACTACTGACTAAGTTTATTTTTCATAATCATTACTCCCTCTTTTACATTAATGGAAAAGGTATACTCAAAACATTATCTACGTATATATCAAAATTTCATAACTAAACATCAAAAACTCATACCATGTGAAGTATATTTTGGAAAGAGGTTTCCATGATCTTTGTCTCTACTATCCATGTCTTAACCAAGATCTGACCAACATGAATCAAACCATTAAGAGAAAAATATGAAATATCAGTGGTCTTCAGTTCTATAGGCATGTCTTCAATAAGATCCTTCTTCTCTTTCTCCATATATGAAAGGTGTTTCTCTATAATTGATAGATTCAGAGTGATTAGACTCCTTAACACACTAAATCTTCCCAATACTCTCCCTTTCTTAGTCTCAAGCACACTAATTTTTTCTAACATCCTAGACACTTCCTTATCCAACTCAGTCAAATTTTGTGAGGAGGACCCACAACTCTTTATCATTACATCAAGTGTCATTTTTTCATTCACAATGATTTCATATATATTCTTTAGGTGCACAAGAGGATTTATACAATAGTTTTATAACTTCCTTCCATCAATTATATAATACTTTACTTTAGTAATAATGTTATCCAGTATACCCATATCTCAATTGATTGACTTGCATATTTATTTCAACTTCTTCACCATATAATCTTTTCCAGCTCTAACTTTTGCGGTGTTTTCTAAATATTCAAAATGAACATCAAATTCATTAAGGACTTTGTTCAAGTTGTCCACTGTATCACTTTCCTAGAAAGTGAAAGGTAGGGATAGAATTTTTTTGATACAATAAACTTCTATTTTCAGTACCTTCGAATTCTTCTCTATTTTCTATTCTGGTCTCTCCTTAGGATTAGCAAAGTCTATGTATGATAACTTCATTAATTCATCCACATTCATACCATCAAAATTAGTACTTAGAGGTATATTACCACTTGTTAAAAATAAATCTAAATAAAAAGGAATAGATATATTTGTTTCTTGTTTAACTTCAAACTTAGTTTTTTATTCCTTCTTATCTACAACTGAGCTTTATTTTAGATATTCCTTAGTGACTTCTTGCTTCTTTGTCTCAGTCAGATTAACTACACTCTATTAACCGCTTCCATCTACATCAGTAATAGTATCTATATTCACTTGAAATGGGTCACTTATATCCTCTGAAGTTTCCAAAGACATAGGCACACCAACAACAAAAAAGTCAGGTTGCTTTACTGTACTAAAAAATAGACTGCTATCATCTCCATCCTTAGATGAGTCAACGTTTATTTCTCTAGGTTTAGAGGACTCTCCTTTCAAAATAATTTTGGGCTTAGTATCCTTGGTCTTAGAAGGTGAAGGCATTTCAGGTTCTATTTCCATTATTACCTTGTCAATAGCTTTGTGTGTATCCTCTATGACCTCATCATACTTCCTCCCCATAATTTTTATTAATCTTTCTTTTATTATCAATGTGGGTTTTATGGATTTCAATATCCTCTCATGTTTATCATATGAAACAACTAGTAGCATATCATCTATGTATTTCCTTCTTATTTTTTCATCTTCTATGAGTGTTAATTGCTTCCTTATTTCCAATTTTTCATACAAATCCTTAGGAATACTACCTTCAATTTCAAGTAGATTCTTTGCTTCAAAAATTTCTCCCTTAATGATTTGGTTGTATTTCTCTAATTCATGATACTTGATTCTGTAATCATCAAGTTCAAACTACATCTTTCCTATATGAACATTTGCATTCTTCAAGATCTCTTCATGTTTTTTATTTTCATCTTTCTCTTGTTTTATTTCTTTAGCCATATGAATTGTTGTAGCTTCACTTTCATGCTTAAATTCCTCTTTGTCTTTTTCAAGATGCTTAATCTAATCAGATGTATCATTATCATATTGATCATGTATCATATCCATAATATATTGTCTTTGGTTCCTATAAATTTCAAGTTGTTCCTTAAGATTCTTTATGAATTCCTCAACTCTTCTCAATTTGAATTTCAACTTAGCATTATTAAATTTTTCATTTATCATGGTCTTGAAGTGTTGCCTCAAAGTTTTCTTCCAAACCACTTGAATCCATCTGGATCTCCCTTAAGTTGTTAGTATTTTTCTCCAAGGACCACAATCTATGATACCAATTGTTAGGATTAAGTAATATTGAGAGGGGGGTGAATCAATATTGCAACACTTTAACAATAAATTTAACCAATTCAAACTTAACCAAGAAAGTACTAAAATAACAAGAACATGCACATAAAGTAGACAACTCATAACACCATAATTAGTTCACGAGGAAACCTTGGCCAAGGAAAAACCCCGATGGGGATGATACCCACAAATGATGAAATAATAAGTATAGTGTCCCTATTAGGAGACCTAGCCATGTTAGGAGCTGAATATTATATTTATTACATATCATTGTTAAAGGATAGAAACCCTGTTAGGGGTATACTATGAACACACTGCTCTTACAAAGAAAAACTGTCTGTTATAATAATTTATAAATATAAACTATAAAATCATATTCTTTTCTCAAATAGTCCCAGTTATAGCTCACATCATCTTCTATCTAATTTTGAAATCATAATGCATATACACATTCAACACACCTCTTCACATCATAAAACAACTTTAGTTATATACTCTATACCAAAATATTCTTCCAGTCGGCTCACAAGAATATCACAAAATGTGTCCAACACTTAACCAAATAGAAAATACATAGTCAATGATCATACATCAAGAAAAATAGGGTAGGATATAATCCAAATCCAAAGTAGCACTTCTGGATTCAGAAAAATACTCCCTTAATCTTCTCAACCATTCATTTACCATGTATCATTGTTGTAATATCTTTGCATATCTTCAACAAGATGTAACTCTGTCTAGTCAACTCCAAAATACAAGTGACCTTAATTGAACATCTACATCCCATATTACACTCCTCTAAGCTTGCATGACTTAGTTTGATGCATACTATGCTCACTAATAAAAACTGTGCAATTATACCCTATTAACTGCATCATGAACTTAGTCATTTTGCAAAACTGAATAACCAAAGCTGGATTGTACTTCAAGCGACCATGCCAATGAGTAGTGTTTCCATAAATGAAAACCTATAATCTATGTTGATTCGTCCACTTTACAACAATTCTATAGGATTATAATGCAGGATTGAGCTACAAATGCCAATCCCTTCCTGACCTATTCAAAATGTGATGCAATATTTTCAACGGATTCTTGTTTGAGGCCTCGGCCTATCCATTTCCTTGTGGATAATAGATAGAAGAACAGTGTTGTTTAATTTTAAATTTATCACAGAGTTTTTCTAAATCATTGTTCTTGAATTGCCCTACATTATTAGTTATAATGGAGGAAGGGATACCATATCAAAATATTATGTAGTTCAAAATGAATAGGGTCCCCTATTTTTGGGTTTCTTTTGTGAGTGGGACTGCTTCAACCCACTTACTAAAGTATTTTGTGGCTATTATTATGAACTTATGTCTGTTTGAAGAGGACAAATGTATCTACCTAATGAGATCAAATCTCCATTGTTGAAACAGTCATTGTGTGATGAAATGGATAAGCTCCCTGGCTGGAGCATGTACAATACTGCCATGTAGCTAACATTTGTTACAAGCTTTGGAGTACCTTATTTCTTCTTTCTCTATGTCTAGCTAATATTAACCATTAGAATGAGAACCATAAATACCATTTTGGACATCGACTAATGCACGTTTGGACTCTTCCTTTTCTAGACACCTAAGAAAATTACCATCTATTTATCACCTATACAAGTCATTTTCTATGAGAACATACCATGAGGCATTGTGGATAAAGTTGTAGACCTTATGGAAAGACATATTTTCAATTAGTGTCAAAACACTTAGTCATCTAGTGTTGACCGAGACAGCAATCATTATGCAAATTCCCAAGTGATCAGTGTTGCCCAAGTGATCAGCATTTCCCGAGTGACCAGTATTGCCCAAGTGATCAGTATGACTTGAGTGATTTGTAGTATTGCCCGAGTGATAGTTTATCACCCGAGTAGACTTCTGGGCCCGAGTGATAGTTTGAAGCTGACCTTGCATATATTGTTAAATATTATTTTGTTTATTGCAAGTTGACTAGAAGAGTTATTTGTTTGGATAAAGATATATATGTAAGTGTACGCCTCTCCTTCCGATCCGTGATCCGTGGGTTCCCAAGCTTTCCAAAGGCAAGGGTCAGTAGCAAAGGTTTCACAATTGATATGAACCAAATACACGATACTACTAAAATGAATAATGATGAAACGTAATCAATAAAATGTACAAGCAAGAGAAAGGAAAACAAATAAATGAAAACCCCATGATGCTCGAAGCTTCTATTGTTTCTCTCTACTCCTTCCAAAATGTTGTTCTTGATGCTCAGTATTGGCGGGGCAGTGTCTATGACTTGAGAAGTGTTGAGAAGTTTCTAATTGAAACGGGTGTGTGATCGCAAGATGGCTTGAATGCTAGAACCAAACTGATGGAGTAATGGCAAATGAGAGCTTGAAATCCTAGATCCTTCAAATAGTTATGAAGGGTTTATTATATAGGAATTGGTGATGATATTAACGGTTGAGATCAATCCCAGAGATGGGGAGATGAATGATTGAGATCAAAAGGAACAGGAGAGGTCCTCAATAAACTCCACCTCTTCATTTGGTAAAGAGGAGATAGAGTTTGGTTAACTAAAGAGCTAATTATGAGTTACCTTTTTGAACTGAAGAGGTGGGTGA
>MU225616.1:1390030-1407432 GCA_018584345.1 Thuja plicata | reverse complement strand
CAACTGGTTCATTCTCACAGGTGGATCAGCAAAATCCTTTAACAAGGTGGACCTAATAGTCCTTTCTCTAAATCTCTTAACAGAGTTGCATTACTCATTGTATTGTACAAAATCCTTTAACAAGGTGGAATTAACAGTCCTTTCTATGCTCCTAACAGGGCATACCATCAGAAGTGGTCATTGTAAGCTCTAACAGGCTAAATTTATACTATAGTACTAAATCTTGTGGGTATCATCCCCACCCCAGTTTTACTTTCTTTTGGAAGGTTTCTGAGTAACCAAATATTGTGTTATGTGTTGTGTATGATTCTTTACTTTCAAGTTCTATGCATGCAAACAAATAATTTAATCTAATTGTGGATTAAAAGGATTAAGTTTTATTGGTTCCCGATTCACCCCCCCCCCCTCTCAGTTAGTGGGCACATCATATATTTCCAACAATTGGTATCAGAGAAGTGGTTCTCTTGTAAGATGTTTAATAGCTTGAGAAAAGATCAGAGGCTATGGAAACATATAGACTGAAGAAAGCTATTGAGAATGAAAAGATAGATCTTAAAGTGGCCATGGATCAGATCATGAAACTTAAGAAGCAACAATCTCTTTCCCCAAAAAGAAGAAAAGAATTAGCAGTGTAGATGAATGAAAAGAACTACATAGAAGAAAGAATTCAAGAATTTTGCAAGGACATAAGTTCTAAAGATGCCAATGCAGACATTGAAGAATTACTTACAAAGAATCTCATTTTACATGAAGAAGTCAGAAAGTTGAAAAAGAGAACAGGAAATTCACTCAATCAGAATATTTAAAGTCATGGAACTAAAGAACAAAGAAGAAAATGATAGAAATATATCACAAAAGATAAAATACTACTGAGTACAAGATTAGAAGAAAAATAAAATGAAATACAACACTTGTCACTTTAGCAAACTGATTTGGTAAGTAAACTCAATAATGCAACATAGGAAGTTGTCAATCTAAGAACAAAAAATGAAAGACTATAGAATGATCTCAATACTAAAAAGAAAACAAATTAAAGTATGATGAATTCACAAACTAGCATGGATCAGGCAACATAATTCAGACATCATGGAGAGACTGGATTAGTTTATACTAAACAAGGTGAATCCTTACATCAAGGAGCTCAAAGGAACAACAAGCCTACATGCAATCATTGTGGTAAGTTAGGGCATACATCAAATAAATGTTGGAGCAATGGAAAATCACAATTTAATGGTAAATGCAATAATTGTAACAAACATGGACATAGAGCAAGTGAATGCAAAGAGAAACCTAAGTTTGAAGGAAAATGCTACAAGTGCAACAAACAAGGTCATATATCTTCCGAGTGTAGAACTAAGAATTGGAATCCTGCTAAACAATTAGCCAAGGAAATTTTTGGTTGGGATTACAACACATGGTATAGATGTTTTCATTGTGGTTAATATGGACACATTATTGCAAACTGTATGAAGACTCACTTTAGAAAAAGGCATCCTACTAAGAGATGTTATGTGTGCAAGCAACTCAGTCATCTAAGCAAGAACTGTATGAACAGAGAAAAAGTTGATACTGGTTTTGAGAATGGAAAAGCCAAAGTCTCATGAATAAGAACTCAGATGAGAAAATAATGGGTAAGGAAATCCTCAGATAATTTAGATCAAAGCAATGAAGGATCTAATGACACCCTAAATAGTGAACTAGGTGGATCTACCATTACAGAATAGGAATGTAAGGAGATGACCGGAACTGTGCAATACAAGCCATCATACATCAGTTCCAGATAAGCTAGAAAGTCCAAATCTTCATATTTATGCATGAGGACATATCATAGTTCTACCAGAGTTAGAATGTTAGTAACACCTAAGCTATTCTAGCTTAACCAAGCTGAGTCAGATAGTATTGATAATTGGAAAGTTGGTTTGACTTGTGCTTCTGAGTGAATCTTGGAGAAACACCCGAGTCATGCTAGCTACTATGTATGGAGCATTCAATGAAATACTATAATGGTTGATAATATTTTATAAATGAAGGATTGTAAATATTATTTCTTACAAAGTTTTTAGTTTACAAATCAATTCAGAGCCCATAGTGATTCAGTGTGAATTTGTGATTGAAAGTGAAGTTTGATCATTTCATCCGAGAAATATGGAATCCACTTTCAGCAGCAAGGTCAAACAAGGTTCTAAGATGTTGGTAAGGAATGTAATTTTTTATCCTGCAATGTTTAAGCTTCATCTAAAAATTGTAGAGGAGATACACCCGATGGGAGATCATTCCATGATTCCTCTAAAAGTGTTACTGGTTAACGACATCCACAGCTTCTATCACTACAACATATAGGAGCTTGTAACCATTGAGATGAATAAGGAATATGATGAATTATGTACAAATGGGATTCTGAAGCCCAAGCATAAGCACCTTGAAACCAAGGGTTTGATACACATCATGCACATGTCGAGGGATTTCCAGACAAAATGGATTAGATATGTTCTTAGCCGTGTCCATGACTTGCACCTATGGTTGGAACATCTTTTGAAAATCACAAAGTAGATAATTCACTGTGTCACTGGATTCCCTATGCTAGAAAATTTGAAAGCCACCAAAACCCTAACCCGGGATGACCTAGCTGAGTTAAATCTTGCCGAGTGGGATGGAAAAGGTATGAGACTTAATGGAGTAACTGATATGTAATTGAAATTTGGCATTCATGTTATAGCCCACAAGATATATAGTTAGAGAAGACCTAACAATGTTTTGTCTGAATCTATTGACCTAGCATACAAAGTGGTGAAGAAGAATCTGGTATTTGACCTAGCAGAATTATAGCTCATCCAGTTGAGAAATAATATGGAAAGCATCCAAGTATCCAAATCCAATTCATGTAAGTTTGGTTCTCTTCTAATTTGAATACTCTTTTATGTTGAGAAGTTATTTCCCTCCAAGGGTACAATAGCATGGAATAAGGATAGACCAATAATCCATTAGATTAATGAATTCATAGCCAAGTTAAGAGATAACTTTGATAACAGTATAGATGCATACTTTGATAATTTCAAATAGAATATGCAGAGTAGGTACAAAATTCCCAAACAACTAGTTTAAGATTACAAAGATGAAATCTATTTCCTAGTTGATTGTGATAAGGTTTATATACAAGAAGCAAAGCCTAGGGTTGCATGGGTAAAACCCCTATCATATTAAGTCAACAAAGATGACATAAGAGATATCATAGAGGCTCTTGTAAATGAACCTGCCAATCCAAATGTACCCTACTTTGGAACATATGAAGAAGCAAAGAGAAGGATATCTTTGGAGATTGAGATTCCCAAGTTATTGAAAAGAGGAAAGAAGAGGCTTGATACATTTAAGAAGAAGTATGGAAAGACCTCTGACTCTCCTTCCATCTATGAGAGTAAAGAGGATATAGTTAAAATAGAGGATGTTGAATCTGAAGAAGAAAAGGAAGAGACTGATATTGAACCTCCTTAGAAGAAGAGGAAGACAACACCCAAACAGAAAAAGGCAAAAGGCACTACCTCTGTTATCACCATGAGGAGATCAAGGAGAAGACTTGTACTAGGTAAAGATGAGGATGATGATGAAGAAGATGATATTGTGGTTTTCATGAAACCAACACCCACACTTGATCAGAAGATTGAAGAACTAAAATAAGGAAGAGATATGAGTTCTTTGAAGTCACTGAATTATGCTTCTAGGACTAAGGAAGAAAAGAAGAAGATTGAAGAAGCAGTGGTGGAGAACATGGGAAAATGGAAATATGACCCCTCTAAGTTGAAGAGTTATATGATTGAAGACCTATTCAAGGCAGTCTCCATTCCCTAGAACAATGCAGTCCAAACTGAAATGGACATAAGGGAATAGACATTGAAGCAAGTTATGCTAGAAATGAAGGGCAAAGAAGTAAAATATGCCTTGAGAAAATATCAAAATAATCACACCCCCAGATTTAGGGCATGCCAAATATTGAACAAAAACATAGAAGATGTAGTTCAGTGTGTCACATTAGTGTGGAAATCAATATTTGAGATAAAAGAAGATAATGAGGCAGAAGTACCGAGTACAAACCCTCTAGAATAGGAAAATGATGATACACTACCCGAGGTATAGACTATCAAAGAGTACAATGATGAGTAGATTATAGTTGAGGTAATGGCATCATTACCCCAATCTCCTATCCAGAATATAGTACCTTTGAGCAAGGACAAGGCTGCAGAATCCACATCTGAACAAGTAGTAACCGAGCAACAAGCTCCACTTACTACTGAGCCAAGAATACCTGAGTCACAGAAAGACAAGGTATATATTTCTACTGCTAGTATTGACTCATTAGTTAACATTGATTCAACAATTGGTACTGTAAAGTTCAATGACCTAATTGGAATGAATACTGAGGAAAAGAATGAGGAAGGTAAAGGTAAGGAAATTGTTCCTTCACCGAGTCCTAAGATTAAAGGAAAATAAAAGGTAGTAAATACTGATGAAATAGATCTTGATAAAGAAATTGTGATTCCAAATTGGGATCAATCCAGCTTATCTATAGAGAAAATGGATCTTTTGGGAGAACTGTGGAAGAAAAGAACTACACAGTAGAAGCTCCAAAAATAAAGACAAAGGAATAAAGTACTTGAAGATGTCAACGACATATTTTTAGATGCATTGGAGATTGAAGTCAATGAGAGTGAATCAATTATGGACCAACTTGTTGACATTGTCCACAAGTTCAACACAGATATGAATGGTCAAGAGAAGTTACTCGAGAAAGAAGAGAAGAAACTTGAGAACAAGGTTCTAGAAAACATTGCAAAGAAGATTGAAATTGACCAGGTGCAGCTTACCAATATCATCATCACTCTAGAAACCACTGTGACCAATGTGGTAGCACTATTTGTAAAGTTGAGTAACACCTCTAACTTTACTATAGAGATCAAGAACAAGATAGTGAATATTGATGTAGACATGAAGGAAAGTGCAAGGAAGCTAGCTCTTGACCCGAGCACTAGTTCAGCTCACTTCATGAAGATCAAGTTTCTTACTGATCTATAGGCTGAATTGTTTAGAGAAGAAGCAAGAACTAGAGAATCACTTACAACAATCCAGAGCCAACTCCTACCACACATGGATGGAATACAAAAATGCATAACACATGCAAAGACACTTATTCATGACAACAATTTCTCAGGTGTTGAGCTAATGATAGAGTTGTCTGTAGAGCTACAAATTGAATTGCACATCATGAAGGTGCTATAGGACAATTGGGACAACACTTTGTCTCAGATTTTGAAGGTACATAGTGATTTCCTATCCTACTTTGGAATAACCTTGTAAATATAACTTTTTGCATTTTTATCAAAAATAAGGGGGAAATATCATTATATTGTAATTAAGGGGAAATATCATTGAGGAAACACAAGTACAATGAAAAATGTAGAAAATATACTTTACAAAAACATTTTTTGAAAAACACAAAAACAGAGTCAGTTCGACCCGAGTAGTAGAAGAAGTGTCAAAACCCAAGTAGACAGTAAGGGGGAGTTTTGACATCAAAAATAAAATTCAATGATAATTGTTTTTGTCACTAATGCCAAAGGGGGAGATTATAGATCTTATGGCAAGACATATTTTAAATTAGTGTCAAAACACTTATTCATCTAGTGTCGACCAAGCCAACAAGCATTATGGAAAGTCCCAAGTGATCAGTGTTGCCCAAGTGATCAGAATTTTCCGTGTGACCAGTATCGCCCCAGTGATCTGTATGACCTGAGTGATTTGTAGTATCACCTAAGTGACAGTTTATCACCCAAGTAGACTTCTAGACCCGAGTGACAGTTTGAAGCTGACCTTGCATATATTGTCAAATATCATTTTTTTTATTGTAAGCCGACTAGCAGAGTTATTTGTTTGGATAAAGATATATATGTAAGATAGTTTATTTTATCCAAAATATAGATATAGAGAGATATGTATAAAATATACACATATGTATAAGTTCAAAGACATGTGAATGGTAGTTTGATTAAAATAGAAGAAGTATTCATGATAGCAGAGTCTCATCTATAACATTTAGGTGATCAGTTATATTCAGAAGGATCTTATTCAGCAATCATAGTTGCACAAAGTAGATCATCATCTAGTTCACTCTCATAGGTGGATCAGAAAAATCCTTTAACAAGGTGAACCTAACTGTCCTTTCTCTAAATCTCTTAACAGAGTTGCATTACTCATTGTATTGTAAAAAATCCTTTAACAAGGTGAAATTAACAGTCCTTTATATTCTCCTAATAGGGAAGACCATCATAAGTGGTCATTGTAAGCTCTAATAGGCTAAATTTATACTGCAATACTAAATATTTTGGGTATCATCCCCACCCCAATTTTACTTTCTTTTGGAATTTTTCTGGGTAACCAAATATTGTGTTATGTGTTGTGTATGATTCTTTACTTTCAAGTTCTATGCATGCAAACAAATAAGTTAATCTAATTGTGGATTAAAAGGATTAAGTTTTATTGGTTCCTGATTCACCCCCCCCCCCAGTCACTGGGCACATCATATATTTCCAACAAAAGTATCATTTTTCATTGTAGGTTAGGTCATCATGGATGACTTGATGATGTTGGTAAGAATAAACATGTTGGTAGCGAGATGATTCTTGTCCTATGACAGAATAGACCATCTAGAAGTTAGGGGAGTTATAAGCTGGTTAATGGAGCTCTTCCACCAATAACTCAAAATGGAAGTCTTCTTCTTGTTGAGGTAAGGAGGCCAATGTATCCATTGCATCAGAGGCTCTATTTTCTATCCTCAAAATATGTTCGAACGTGATAAAACTGAAGTACTTTTTGAAATCATCAACCATTATTTTGTAAGGTATGAGCTTCTCATCCTTTTTTTGATAGAAATAATTGATTTGGTTGATCACCAGTTGAGAATCACCATGAATATGCAAATAAAAAATGTTCCATTCAATAGCCAATTTCATTCCATTCACTAAGGCTTCATATGAAGCGATGTTATTTTTACAAGGGAAACAAATATTTTATGCCTTAGGGATAGAATAGATTTGAGGAGTGATAAATAACACACCTGTACCTAAAAATTGTTGAGTAAAAGAGTCGTCAAAGAACATCTTCTAGGATCTATGAGTGATGTGCATAATCAATCCATCTAGAAACTCCACGTTGATAGTTTGATCATCTTGTATTGCAGATTTAGCTAACTAGTCTGCAATGACTTGTCCTTTGATATCCTTTCATTCAATATACTCCATGTCAAAATCACTAAGGATCATGACCCATTTAGATAACCTTCCAGTAAAGGTAGCTTTTCTTAGAAGGTATTTCAGTGGATCAATTTTTGTAACTATTTTCACAGAGTGTTCTAGCATATAATGCCTCAGTTTTTATGATTCAAACACAACTTCCAGGCAATCCTTCTCAATCATTGAGTAGTTCATTTCATATGAGACCAAGGTTCTACTGATGTAGTAAATATCTAATTCTTTCTTTTTCTCATCCTCTTGTGCAAGGAGTGCTCCCCATGATGTTGTAGTGGGTGAGATGTACACAATCAAAGGCTTACCCTGTATAGGAGACATCAAGGCTGGTGGATTTACAAAATATTCTTTGATTTGGTTAAATTTCTTGTCACATGTTTCATCCCATTGATACATCACTCCTTTGTACAAGTTCTTTTTGAATGGTTGTACCTTGTCAACCAGTTTTTAGATGAATATTCTAATGGATTAAATCCTCCCTTGGAGTGTTCTCATTTGGCTAATGTTCTTTGGTGGTTTCATCTCCATGATTACTTGTACCTTTTATGGATCCACTTCAATCCCTTTTTCTGAGATAATGTATCCCAATAGTTTACCAGATGTCACACCAAATTCACATTTCTTTGGGTTCAACCTTAGCCTAAACTATTTCATTCTGTCTATAATCTTGCCCAGATCTTGTAGATGTGTGGTTTTCATGGTCTTCACAAGGGTATCATACCCATAGTATTCCATGTTTTTGAGCATCATATCATGGAAGATTGTTGTTATATCTCTCTAGTAGGTAGTACCTAGGTTTTTCAAACTGAATGACATGATGTTCCAATAGAAGGTACCTCAAGCACATGTGAATGTTATTTTCTCTTGATCCTTAGGAGAAATTTTGATCTAGTTATATTTTGAGAAGTCATTCATTAAGGAGTATATCTCATGTCTGACTGTTATATCAACAATCATGTTGATATTGGGAAAATGAAAGTCATGTTTGTGACATGCCCTATTGAGATCTCTAAATTCTGTGCATACTCTGATAAACTTATCTATTTTTGATCTAGGCATAATATTTGAGATCCATTCTACATAGTCAATTTCTCTAATGAATCTGAGTAAGTCCATGTGAACTTGATCCTATTTTATTTAAATAATTTAGTGAACTCTTCCAACTCCTCTGTTGATAGTGATTGTTCCAGATGCATTGTATGTGAATACTCTTTAGTTCCAATATTCAAAGGATGCATTGGTTCTATCAACACTAATGATTTCTCCTGGAAGTGACTCATCAAGATATCAAGTACCCCATCCTTCAGTGCCTCAAAGAGGTTTTAACTATTGGATAAATATTTTATTTTTACTATTTTCTATTCTGAAACTAACACAATGTGGTTTTCACCTTTAGAATGTTTGTTTCTTTTCATTTTATATTCTAACAGAGGTTCCTTATATTTACTTCAGTCATGTTCATGCTCAGTTTGTTGGTGGAAGAGGTAACTGGTTCAACAACATTAAGGTAGGAGGCTAAAGCATACTCATTGGGAAATGTAGGAATGTTCATGGGTTAGGTTTTCTTTAAAAGCCCAATTAATGAGTTCAGGATGCATGAGTGACAATGAGTCAAAAGGTTCTTGGGTGTTCACGGTATGTTCATAAAAAACTTGGAATATTAAGTAGAGTCATAGATTAGTACCATGTATATATGTGTTCAAATCAATGAGGGTCCTAATGACATTATCAAAGCTCATGTCAGGGATTTGAGGATCTAACATGTTAGAACTAATCCCTGATATTTTACCTACCTCGAGATTAGTTACGTATTGTTTCACTGTGTCGACCTCTTTATCTAGATTTTCTTTTGATAGACCCTCAAATTTAGACTCATGAGAGTCTATTTCATCTTGGTCTACCATATCTAATACATGAGTAAAGTCCATCCTTTGACCCCAATTAGGATGGTTCCTTCCCAAAAATTCTTCTATGGTCATGTTCTCTTCCTTTGTATCAGGAATTTGGTGAGAGGTTGAAGCTTCTATTTGATCAAGAACCATTTTTTGTTCTTCATGAATTTTTTGTTCAGTAGTGTTGATCTAGGGATTTTGTCCATCATCCCTATTAATAAGATATTAAACACATAGAGGAATGGGATAAGGATATTCATCCTCCTCATCAGATTTGTCCCACTTACAAGGGGGTGTATCTTCATTTCTCATTTCCTTAGCTGATAAGAAGCCTAAGATAGTTGTATCTTTAGGAATTCTATACTTAGGTTCTATCTTTTCTATGAGACCATTTTTCTTAGACCCTATAGGCCCTTTTCTTGAATAGACCATACGTAAAATAAACTCATATCCCTTTCCATATTTATTAGAAGATATCTCACAATGTTTAACATCATTATCTTCAGGTTCTCTATACAACCATTCCAAGATACCTTTCCCTTCATTTTCATCTTCAAGTGGTACAGTTGCTTTAAAAAATGTATCATCATAGATTACCTTGGCTGGTGTAGTTAATGGTTGCATTTCTTATGAAGTTCTCCCATAATATTTGGGTGATGTAGGAAGAGATGTTAGCGACATAACAGGTTCTATCATGTATCCACTCATCCTAGTTTCTTTGATTTTGATCTTCTTTTATATTTCATCCATCATATCTCTAGCTTACTCAGAGGTAGAAGATTCTCTATTTTATAGGATAAGAGTATCATTTGATTCTTTTAGAGCATTACAAGCATAAATAGTATCTACAGGAATGGTGACTTCAACCCTGTTGAAAGGGAATTTTATGCATGGTGGTAAGTGGATGGGATAGCTTGCATCTCGTGGATCCATGGTCTTCCCAAAAAAATGTTGTATGCTAGTGGAAGATCTAGTACCTAAAATATGACTTCTCTTTCTATATGACCCACTATGATAGGTAGGCATATGAGACCTTTGGAAGATCTCTCGTGTTCATCGTATGCCTTTATTGTTATCTTCTTCTTGGGATCAATGACATGCTCTAGAAAGTTGGTGCAAGAGCACCTAAGCTACAGGAGGTCAAAGGTCCAAATGTGACAAATTGAATTTTATTTGATTTATTTATGATCTATAAGGTCACTTGGATATGTTTCAAGTCATGTTGAGTCATTATGCCAAACTATGTAATGTAATTGCAATAGGTTGTCAAAGTTTCTTTTCAAGGTCCTAATAGGTCAAGGAAGAAAAATATGTCAAAATAACCCATGGAAGGGTAAGAATTATGTAAAAGGTCATAAAATGTCAAATTTGATATGTTTAGATGGATTTTGCAAAGTTTTAATGTCATTTGAAATTTTTTTGTAAAATGCAACTTTCAAAAGTTTTAAAAAGACAAAAAAGGAAGTTGTATGGTCAAAAGAGGAAGTTGAGTAGTTGTATCTTCCATATGAAGACTAAAAGGATATAAAAACCTCTATAATGGTCATTCATATGCATGATGTAAAGTTGGAGAAGGATTGAGAAGCATTGGAAGCATTTTGGTATCATATTTTCATTATTCAATCTATTGGTTTGTTGTCTTGAAAGTTTTCCCTCTTGTTTCCAGGCCTTGTATGGCCATGTACAGTCTAGAAACAAGTGTATTTATATTATGAGAATGTAGCACAGTGAATAAGATTTCCCTTTCTTTTGATTTTAGTTTATTTCATGCAATTTTTAGAATTTTATGAGAGTTTTGGTGAAAACCATTTGTAACTGCCCAAAACCCTGATTCACAACGACCAGTTTTGGAAGAATCATCATAACTTTTTATTTAACTGTTGGATCCTTCTATAAATTGGAAAAAAGTTCTGTAACTATAATTTATATAATTTTACCAGGGTAATTGGCTTGGTTTATCACTATGTAGAGATTGATGAATGATTGTTTATGATTGTATTTTCATTACCAAAATACAGTAAATTTCATAGTTGGAAAATTCTTGGTTTTCTTCTGCAAGTAATAGATAGATGAAAGATTTAAATGATTCATATTTCATGAACAAGAAATGGATATACAAGTATAATATTTTTATATCTTTGGTTAAGAATTGGTAATGGTTATTGGATTTGGATAAAGAAGAAATGCCTCTAGTATGAGAATGTGTTGATGAATATGAGGTTAACTTGGAGTTGCATTATGTTTTGATGCTTCATTTGAAGGATAAAAAATATTGAAATGTTGGATCAGATAGATCCTAGAAGGTGTTGACGATCCTTTGTGACTGGTTCTATCAGTGATAAGTTATCACCGAGTACCGGGGTACCAGCCAACTATGCATGTAAAGGTTCTCCGCAGAATGAATTCTCCGGGCCTTCAAGCACCTAGGTGTCAAGTCTCGACGGTGCAGGGAAGTTAAGTTGGGAAAGTGACTATTTTTTGGGGGGGATAGCTGGTTTTACTCATCTTCTTCAGGGATTTCAGTGATGGGTTGAGGTTTCCTACAAGCATGTTAAGTTTACCAAATAAATTGCAAAAGATAGATCAGAGTTAGAATTTATTACTTCTAATTATAGTTATGCAACATCTTTCAAATATCAACAATGAAGGGCTTCAATTTTTGGCTCAAAAACTAAAAGCATTATATGCTTACCTAGAAAGAAGTCTGCTATAAAATACAACAATTACCATTGATGATAAGAAAGGAAGCTTAGGCCCAGGGTCAAGAACCCGTAGTGGTCTTAAAAGGAAAATCCTAGAGATCCCAAAAGAGATGATATAGCTAAAGGATTTCATTGAAAAAATGGAAGAAATGCAGAAGGAGGCAGAGGAAGCCTACCAAAGAATGATGTAGTGTCTTTTCTTCAGTTGTGGAAATTCTGCTAGAAGTTGTGCTAGAAATTATGCTGAAAACTGTGCATTTTTTGGCAGTTCTTTTCTATCCTATTTTGGACTTGGGTGTTTGTTGGGGTCCTACCTTTTGTTTGTTGTAGGCTTTCTATGTTTGTATTGGGCTTATGATGCTTATCTATAGTAGCCTTTTGTAAAAGGTTTTAGGTTCCTTTCAAAACCTATTTTTACCTTAATCAAAAACATATTTCAAATATCAACAATGCTCCAATGTAAGAACTACACTAAATACTGAACACATACACAACCAGTGATTCATACATATTCAACAGAAAGGGGAAATGAGATCATTAATCTTAACAAAACATTAGAGAAAAGGACATTAGAAACATACAGCACAAAAGATGTTTGTGAACTCTAAAATCAAAACAACACATAACCAGTAGTCATAAAGTGTTCTTCATTCTTCATTAACTTAAAGCGTTATAGCATCACTAGTGTATACAATCATGGATCCAAGGGAGCATCCTAAACTATCAAGAACAATTGAGAATTGAGCTCCTGAAACAACTGGAAATGAAAATCTATCTTCCATTACTTTCTGGACTGCAAAATCATCAATTTGGTCGACCCTTGTTATGAGGTCAGACTTCTTATTTATACACATAGTTTTCCCTAAAACTAACCTAATCTAACTATACACTCAACATATAAAACATTATCTGGTGGCTAGTACTACCTACACCACTTACAATCACCTTGAAAAGAGCAGAGATATGACAAGACAAAGGAAGAATACAAGAAGAGAAGGCTGGAAGAATTGGCATAGAGAAGAGTGTCGGGGTACTAATAGAGGAAATTTGATCTTCCCAGTATTTGAGGCTACATGCCTTTAAATGCAGAATGTGGCTCATTATCTTTGATGCACAAGGTAGTTAATTTAGGAGTAGAGCCTCAGGAGAATCATTTGTTAGAGCCATCTCTCCATCTGACATGCCTTATTAGGACCACCTACCTGCTGAACCCCTTATTAACCACTTGACAATGACCGGTCGGCTCTAGGGAACCTAGATGTGGATCATTGTGAAAGAATACAAAACTTCAAACCCATAATTTCAGGGTCTAGGAGCTTATGCTCAAAGAATAAAGAATTTACAAAACTTGTACCCTGCTGGTGAGAATCTCCAGAGTCCAGAGAACTTTACTGTGCCTTGTATGTTTTGAATGCTTCTAAAATCTGGGGAATTCCCTCTTCATCAATATCCTTGATGCACGCCTAGGGGAACTTGGCCACCTCAAATTTCTCACCCATATCTAGGGAGTTTCCCTTAAATTATTCAGCCATATTTGCTGCATCATGGGCCCAAAGAATCATGCGGGATAAGCGTGACATTTTTGCTCCATCAAAATCTCCTGAGGACTGGTATTGTGAATCTATTAATTCATCAAACTTCCCCACAACATAATATATCAAAGTACACATATCTATACTGAAGGGATCGACTCCTAAAACAATTGGCACAAAATCCTTATATAAATTCAAAGAATACTCTACTCTCAAGACTTTATCTTTTAGGGCTGCTACTAGTTGTGTGCTAATCTCCAATTTGAGATCAAGTCTCGAGTGTTGGACTTGGATAAAATCAAAAGACTCTTCCCCCAAAATACCCATCTCTACGACAGGTTCCTCCCTGAGGTTCATGAGCTCTCCTAACTCACTCATCCACACCTCGTAATGTTTAGTTTCTCCCTCCCATAGAGAAATGGCACCTTTGACATGGTGCAAGTTGTTGCCAGCCATATGGAGATTCGAGAGTGTTGTTGCTAAGAAATGCCAGACATTTTCAACCTTCTCGGTTACCCATTCATCTACTTCCTAGGATTTCTTTTTCATGTTCCTCAGCACATTAATGTCACCTTGTGGGAGTAGTGTTCCAGATGTAGAAGCTTCCAGAAGAATTAAAGTTAATGGTTTCTCTAGCTTTGTTAGTATCTCGATGAGATTTACATTATTTTCCTTTTCTTATTTTATTCTCTGGGATTTCTTATCATATCAGGCCTCAATTTCCTGGCTAGCCTCTTTTAGCAGGTCCAATTCACCCTGCTTGTCCCTCTTCCCCAGAGGTACCTCTATGACAGTATATTCCACAACACTTACCGATGCTTCCTCTTTGTCTGGGGGAGGTGTCACGATGACCATGACTGTATCTCTGCCTAGACCTGTCTGAATGGAATGGAGGGTCTAGGCCTTCTTTGGCTTGGACTCTGAGCCATCATCTCAGCCAGGGAGAGATGGGATTTTGCCACTATTGGGGCCTTTCTCTTCTTTGATTCCACCAACCATTGTGGTGGTGGGGGCGGTCTTGCTTCTAGGGCCTGATTATTTAGGTCTTCTCTGGGGTTTTTTTGTTCATCCCTGACATTTATAGTCTCTTCAAACTCTTTCTCTTAGTTCCCAGGATCACCTACACCATCCACCTTTGTGGCATCAATATCTATTTCCCTAGTGTTCTTTTCCTTAGTAGCGTCGGTGGAATCAACATCCATATCTTTGAGGTTCTCCCCCTTGTTCTACTGCTATTGCTGCTGTTCTCCGGCATCCTCTGCTGAGACATTCTCCTCCGTTGGCCTATCTTCCAGAGGTGGTGAAGGTGTTTGAACTAGATCTGACTATAGTGTTACAGGGATCACCCTTCCCAATGTTACTACATGGGGTAAAGGATTACCCCGGGTAGGCAGAGGCATCTGGTGTAATACCCACCTCTTAGTTTTCTTTTTAGTTTTTGGATGCCGAACTCTTTTAGGCATTTTTGATGTATGTGTGGTTATTTTAGTTGATCTTGAGGATGTTTATGCAATACATTTCAGTATATTATTGATCCATTATTATCATGTATCTTCTGTGTATATGTGATTTAGGGTTATTTAATGATTCTGATGTATATGTTAGGATTTCATTTCGATTATGGTTTTCTAACAATACTGACCTTAGATTTATATGCACATGGATCACTGTATGTTTTTCATTACTGTTTGATGTGTTTGGTATGGTATGGGACATATTCATAGTTACTTACTTCGGCGAGATCCACATGATAACCTAGTCTCAACCATTGTTCTCTATATTATATATGCATGTATGTTCATTTTTGTGATGACAGGATTATAGGTACCGGGCTACGTCTTCCCTAAATTGGCAGGAGTGAGCGTGCCCTATTGTAATAATCTCAATGGTAAGAGAGGGGAGACAGTTTTCAGGTCCAAATCCTATCCTAAACCAAATTATCCTAGTTAGTGGACAAGTATCTGTATTGGCTACCTTACCAAATTCATATAGTTGATAGGAATTCATGTATCCCTTCCTTGAGCATGTTTGATTTTGCTTATATTTTGATTTTAGGTGCTTGATTTGATTATGTGTGTGTTATATCATGTTATTTATTTAATTGAATGTTATTACAATTAATTATTAAATATAGGGTAGTTAATTAATTGAAAATTAAATTAAATACCTATGTTTAATTGAAAGGATAATTAAAGTGCAATTATTGAATATTAGTATTTAATTGAATATTAGAGTAAATATGCTTTTATACTTTATTGAATAATTAAATATTAAGTTGCATGGATTATTATGATTTAAATATTTAAGTTATTTAATTTAATATTTTATTAATTTTATGTGCAAGTAATTAGATATTTTAATTAATAATTAAAGAATTACTTTCAATTTTGAGTGGAGTTCTTTTAGGACTCATCTAGTGTGTTGTCATTAGGATTTGCTTTATTAGGGGAAGTTGATCCTCTTTAGGGGGATTCTTCTCTCATTTAGGAACAACGGGTTTTTGGGAGCATTTTTGAGAAGCTTTGTGTGTTCTTGGTTTTGGAAGATTTGTGGATTCTTGTGGATGCATGTTGGAAAATTTTTTGTGTGGAATTCATGATTGTGTGTGTGATTGGTAGATCCAAGGTTAATCATCTTCAAAGGAGAAATTCATTCCGTTCTGGCATTGGATCTAAGGTAGGGTTTGATCCCTTTTGTGATTCAATTCTTGCTTAAATTGTGTCTTCTTTATTCTTAATTTGATTAAATTTCTTTAATTAGGAGTTGTTGTAATTCTTGTTTAAATGGGTGTTCTTGAAACCCTAGTTTGCTTATTATTTTAAAAAATTGTTATTTAGCATAGTATTGTTATGCTGGCCAATTTTCGTAAAAAATTCCCTATGGATCTCCTAGAAAATGAAAAATTAAAGTGCCTATAGTTAGAACTATAGTTGAAGGGAAAAATAAATATCTTTGCTTAATTGCTACTTTGGAAAATTTATTGTTTGAAAAAAAAAATAAGCTCTCTGTAAAAAAAAATACAGAGTTATAAATAAAATACACCAGTCAAAAAAAATAAAAATAGGAAAGAGACAAAAATAAGAAAATACATTGTTTATTTCCATTTTCGGAAATAAACAAATCAATAAAAAAAAATATGTTATCTCTTTTTTTAGTTTTTCGCATGGTTGTTTTTTAATAAATGAAATTTAAAAAAAAAAAATTTAAATGTTTGTTTTGGGGAGTAGGTGGCAGGGGCCACCGCACCCCCTACGCTGGCAGGCTGACCGGCGCGGTAGCCGGTGCTGACCGTCAGCTAGGCCATGCCCTCCTTTTTAAAAGGAGGCCGACGGATGCAGGAGATGGGGTGGGGGACACAGGGGACTCTCCCCCTCCTCCCGCCCACCCTTTTATTTAATGTTTATGCATTATTTTTAAAAGTTGTTTTTTTCAAAAAAACTTAGATTAATTTTTTTTATTTGTTATTAAAATTTCTTTTAAATTTTTAGATTTGGATTTTTAATTTATGGTTTAATTTTTAACGTTAGTTAAAATTGTATTTGTTAGTATATTTTAATTTTTAAATTAGTTTAAATTAATTTTTAATTCATTTATTATTAATTTAAATTAGTTCATAGTTAATTATGAATTAGTTTGTAATTAATTTTTTTAATTAGTTTATACTTAATTTTAAATTAGTTTTAAATTAATTTTTAATTAGTTTTATATTAAATTATGGCATAAGGAGGATGATTAGGAATGAGATTATGGGATTAATTAATAATGTGATTAATGTTATAGTTAAATAAGAGCATATATTTTTATCATTGCTATTAATTGTTCATTATTAATCATTAAATCCTATGGTGTTAAATAAAATATTAGAGATATTGATTGGGTGATTTATATTAATGCTTATGTCGCACCTAGGAATTTTATAATTTTATAATTATAACTGGAATTGGTAATTATTTCCTAGATGTATTTATATGTTGTTTTTATAAA
>MU225616.1:1360726-1380548 GCA_018584345.1 Thuja plicata | reverse complement strand
TAACATACTGAAATGTAACACATAAAATCATCTAAACCATCTGATAAAATCCACACACATACATCCAAAATGCCTAAAAGAGTTTGGCATCCACAACTGAAAAGCAACCTAGGAGGTGGGTATTACAGATTGGGTGATTTATATTAATGCTTATGTCGCACCTAGGAATTTTATAATTTTATAATTATAACTATAATTGGTAATTATTTTCTAGATGTATTTATATGTTGTTTTTATAAATACATCTATAGGAAATGTTAACGTTTTACCAATGTAGAATATTTATTTATTGCTAGATAAAAAAATTTAGTGGATAAATGAATTTGCATGATTAGGGATTATAAATTTGTTTGTCCCTACGTTAACATTGTATTTAATTTAATGCATTATGAATATGAAATTATTGTACTATGATGTGTTTTGGGTGCATGTTTAAATGAATTGTATGTTCTTTTATGTTATCATGTTTTGGGTGTCTGTTGGGCTAGATGACCCTTAGGACATAAATCCAGAGGTTTTGGGATGGTACTTTCTGCATGGTATCTTATATGATGTCAGTATGTGTTTTATGATGATGTCATAGTCCTGATTCCCTAGACCCAACCTAATTCAATTTTGATGCATTGTTTGGTCTTGTGGGGATACTGTGGATGTTTTATTATTATTGAGAACCTATGTGTGCCTGAATGATCACGATGCAATTTCATTTATGATATGTCTTTATGATACTCTTTTGTGAACCTAGGGTAGGTTACCTAGTTGTATGATAGGAGGGTGGCTTGCAATAAGTGTCAGAGCCCACAAGTGGCTGCTAGGATCGCTTATTGTAAGTAGTGGTAACAAGTGATAACATAATAATTTATTAGGATTGGGTTAGTATAATCTAATAAGATATTAATTTGGTTAATGACCTTGTTATTTTGGAGAGGTCATTGGCACCATGTATAGTCACTTGAGTACCAGAATTATTTAAGGGATTGCTAGGACAAAACTCAAGGATTTGATGTTCATGATGACACCTTCCTATATACGGCTTAGGTTATCCTATGTGTCCCAGTACCTCTAGTGTCGTTTAGCATTCCTTGTTATGGTTTAGAGTGCTTCTAGGAGCTTCCTATACATTTGAGTATGAGATCATGTATACCTTGTTTGCATTCATGTTATATACCCTGTGTGATGGGCCTATTACTATCTCCTTAGTATGGTGGGAGTGGACCTTTGGTTCCACGTGGTCAGGTGGTAGTGATTCTTATTACCATTGAGATTCTGATGGATTATTCTTCATGCTTGGATGTTTCTTGTGACAGTTTCATCTTCCTAGTCTTTTGGAGACTTGCTCAGTTACTTGAGTTGTGTTTTGTACCATATGTATATATTGGTTATCATCCTTTGGAGGATGCATTGCATTGTTCATTATGTATTATTGCATACCCTATGACTTGTGCAGTGGATGTTGATTAGGTAGTATACCTTATGGTATCAGATGTATATGTAATCTTTTATTACGAGATGTATGTTATTGGTTTTAGATTATATACCTTTATGTTAGTTCCTTCTTATTGTTAATTGTAGATTAGTTTGTTTAAGTAATTCTACATCAAGGAACCCTCGAGAAATGTTAATCTTGTATGAGTTGTATTTCATGTATGTCATGTACTTCATTGTATTGCTTCCGCATTTTTATCATTATTATTTGTAAACAATAAAAAAAAATTATTCTGTAAACTTAGTGTCATGTTTAGGTTAGGTTCTCTTGGGTTCCCTGGCGGGGCATTACATCTGGAGCATGGCGTCTGAGGTTATGGTTACTCCTGAAGGTCTAGTTCCCTCAGCCAAAGTTGGCTACTCATCTTGCACTTGCCTCTTTTCTCCTATCTCGGTCCCTGAGACCGGTATCTCTTGAACACCAGGGATGTCCACCTGTTCTCATTCCTTTTCTTCTTTTTTGTGAACCTCTTTCTCTATGGAAACTTCTTTCTCTAGCACCTCCCTTCATTGGGGATTGTTTCCACTTCTTATGCAGCAATATCTTCCACCACTTTTCCTATATCTCCCTGTAAATTCACAATTTTATCAGTCCCAAAGATGTCGTCGAAATCATCATGTGGAGGGGAGGTCTCTGGGGGATTCTTTGGTTTAGGGGAGTCCATGATAATCTCCACCTGGGGTATGTTAGGCATTTAGAGATCTTTATCTTCCCTTGGTGGAGGGATATTTGTTCTTTTCTTTTTCCTCATTGTCACCAGTGGGGGTCTGGCATCCAAAATGGTCGTACCTTCATCCTCTACTCTGGTCCTCGTTGCTCGGACAATAAGTTCTTCAAGTGAAGGGGAGCCAGAAGGGAGGGAAGGTTATGCCAGAGTAACTGGGATGCCAATTTGGGTGCTTATTGCTTCCTTCATCTAATGGGATGTTGCCAGCTAAAGGTGCACCTATTCCATAATGGGAACTAAAACTGTAGATGGAACCTAGGTCGGGTATCAAATTTTATCTTTCCTTTGTCCCCGCCCTACCTGGAGGTTTCGAATGTGGAAGTGGATCCCTGCAAAAATGGGCCAACTCTATGAGTTCTCTTTGGACATACCTTCAAAAAATACGCATGACTACATTTAATCACATCATGGGTGATGTTGTCAATTGCTGGGCTTTCTGGGGTATCCCAATCCACCAAAGGGAGAGCCATCTTGTCCACTCCCTGAGCCTTGTACTGCTAGTCGTCTGTGGACCCAGTATCTAAAAATTCATTTAGAAAGGTCCATAGTTTGAGAGGATTTATCATACCTTGTGTCATTCTGACAAAGTACCAATTCTAGACTTCAAAATCATCTTGACAATCTGCCCAAAAAACCTCCATGTGAGGCTTGTGGGGGTCTTACACCCAGGGAAATGCCAAAGATATCTTATCCAGTGGATCAAATTTCTTCCACGCCAATTAAAATTCTATTAGCCCCAGACATTTTAATTTGTTATCAGCTTCTTTCACCTTGCACTGAATAAACATCATTTTTACCAAGGCCTGCGATTCGACCCATGCTCTGACAATTCGACCCATGCTCTGACACTTGTTTCAGTGATCAGCTGTAACTTTGAATCTACTTTAGATCCCAGAATAGTTCCTTCCTTCAAATATTTTGTGGTCAGTGGAAAATTTTCTAAGGCCTTCTTGGCCTTGGTCCTAGTATCTGCCCTGGTTGAAGTAGTTGGGAGTTCTAGACTCCTGAGAGGAGAAGATGCTTTAGACATGATGGATTTTTAAATTTATCGACAACCTGCAAGACTAGACAACCGTCAATATAGATAAAACATAATAGAATTCTGGCTTCTGAAGATTTCATCACCGCCTCACATTTGTTCCTAAAAATTTGTTAGTTTGCATCAAACCCCAAAAATATACTAAACAAAATGACTTGTTTGGGATTTGATCAATGCCCGGGGGTTCCAGGGATTCTGGCTCATGCGGTAAATGAAGTGAAGGTTGAAGGGGAACATGGGAGCCGGAGTCTACAAAACTAACCATTATTGACATGACCAAAAATTAGTCATACTAGGATGACATGGGGTGTCGTGTGGCCATGCAATAAAGGGAGTAATGGCATTGAAGGCGATATATGTCCTAACACACAAGGGAATTAATTCCACTTGGGCCAATTTTGAATACTTGTGCATGGGGGAATTAAACCCACCATTAAAGCAGAGATGATGGAGGAGAGAGAAAACTTGCAAACTCAACCAGGCAAGGTGCTGAGTTTGAATTTGCAGGCACCATATGGGTGAGCTCATCATTTGATCACACATAGAGGGGCACAATGAGCTCACCACTAGATGGGAGGAGTATACATAAACACACAGGATTTACACATACTTATGCACAGAGGGCCGAAGAACATCCTACAGGCTGACCCAGAAATGAACCCATTTATAGCTACTTACAAACTAATGACAATTTACAAAAATTACAGAAGATGTACAATCATTACATTTTTTTGCAACTACACAGAGGGAGGACAACCCTCTGGTAGAGCCATCCCACCAACGGGAGGCGACGACAAAGAACAGAACAGAAAATAGAGAAAAGCAAAATGCAAGAAACCCAAAACAAAACCAGAAAGCAAAGAGGAGGAAACAAAAGGGCCTACCTTAAAAATGAGGAATACAAGAGGAAAAGCATGGGAGGTGCTCTACAAATGAATAGATTTGAATCACCATGAACACACAACTTCCAGTCACTGTCAGACACTGTTTAAGCTTTGGGAACAAATTGCACTTAGTTTTTGTTGAAATTGCTCTAATCGCTTTGAATCGCTCTAGGGTCATTTGTTTGCTGTAAATGTAACAATGACTGATGAAACTCTATTTATACCCATAGGGTAAAAACATATCACTTCATTCCGCAAATCCCAAGAAAGGAAAATCTATGGACTACGGGCCCGATGATCCCATGCAACCACACCCTCTAACAAAAGAGGGGGTAATGATAGAGAATTCCAGAGTCCAGAAATCTGGCTAGCACAAAAAAAACACTTCAAGACTAAGCCCCAGAGAAAGGAAGACCCAAAAGGAACACAACACTGGCCCCGTGGAGGCAAAGGTTGAGGAAAACAAAAAGAAACCAAGGAAGAACAAAATGAAAAAATGGGGACCCAACATTTTGATAACAAAATGTAGGGTGGGGTATGCAAGGCATAATAAATGGTAACTCACTGGGATGAATGCCTTAGTGCATTTGAGAACTACAAAATCTCTGGTTAACAAAACTAGAACTAACCTTTACCTGGAGCATTCTTCTTGCAAGGCGCGAGGTGTCTGAGAAAATTTGATCCATCAATGATTCAATCCTTCAATCTTTCATTAGTTTTGAGGTGTATGCTTTGAAATAAAATCAAGCCAATGGTTTGCGGGAGAATTAGAGAGAAGGTACTGAATATATTGAACCAAAATCACTATATCTTGCATGATCCGCCGAATACCAAAATTTTCTATTCTTCAGTTTTCTTTCTTTTCTTTTGTTTTGAGGATGGGGAAGGTGATACTTATTTCACCATGAACCTTAAGCTTAGCTAATTTTTATGGTGGTACTCCTTTCACCTTTCCATTCATTTTAATTTTCTGAATAGGAGAGACGTTCTAGACCTGGGATATTTTTATGATTTTCAGACTTGGCCAATAATTAGTGCCACCGATCTACTCTCAAGGACCATGCGATTACTTGCTTCTTGGATTTTATGTTTAACCGATGTCAAGACTTTCAAGATATGAATCTGATGAAGATTACTCATAACCTTTTACCACACACACAAAATAATTCTGAAGTGTAGAAAAATTCCACCAGGCTAACAATAGATTATGGACTAACCAAAATGCACAAGATATCATTCCAGGGACTAGATGTTATGCGAAGCATACCTGTCTACAAGAAGGGGACAACATGCTAGGGACTCAAAAAACAAGAAACACAAAGAAAAAGAAAGCAAAGACAAAAGAAAAAAGAAGGAAGGTGGTCCTAGAAGACTGCCAATAGCTATTTACAAGGACAAGGTACTCCCAAGGAGCACCAGGAAAATATATTTACAAGTAGGAAAACCTTTACATAAAATACAACTTCAAGAAACCTTACCACCCACCTCATTCAAAGTAGTGTTTAATAAACTATCCATTGACAGGCAGTAGAATGGCTTATCTGGTCATAGTATTGAGGCAATAAGTGTTGGCCCCATAGATCTTAGAAATCAGATATGGTCTGAGCCAGAGCCTTTGAAATTTGGTGTGCTTTCCTTTCTTCTCTTGGGCCTTGTCCAACAGAAGGACTAGGTATGAAACCTGAAAGGATTTATATTAGGCTCTCTGGTCAAACCATCGCTTAGTGAATACTTGGTAATGTGCAAAATTTTCTAGTGCCATGTCTCTTTGTTCCTCCATTATCACCAGGTTCAAGAGCCGAACCTCCACAATGTTGTCCCAGTTGTTAAATTCTTGAATATACTATAAAACTAGGATTTTTAAGTTGATAGGAAACACGTGATTTTGTCCATAAACCAGATGAAATGGGGAAGTCCCTAGGGCTACCTTCATTCTGATACGGTCTGCCCAAAGAGCGAACCTAAGATTTTGGTTCTAGTCCCGGGGATTTTATTCTAGCAAGTGTTTGATCACCTCTAGAAGATTTTTATTAGTAGATTCAGCCACACCATTACCCTAGGGGTAGTAGTTGTTGGATAAATTCAAGGTGATCTTCCTCTCCTAGGTCCATTCAAGTAACTATGCTAAAGAAAATGCTATATCGTTGTCACACACTATCGATAAGGGTATCCCAAATCTGGTGACTATGTTTTCTTCCAGGAATTTGATGACTACATCTGCCATGTTGTTCTTGCATGGAATTATCTCAAACCATTGGTTGTAGTAATTAGTCGTAGTCAGGATATACCAGTGGTTGGTGGATGAGTTGGGGTTTATTTCCTTGATAAAATCAAATTCCCATTGGGATAAGGGTCAAACTTCAAAGACCGGTTGCAAAGCCATGGCCGGGTTTTACTCACGATGGGGTACGGTTTAGAAAGTGTGGCACTTCCTTACGTGAGTGTAGACGTCTTTGAAAATGAAGGGCCAAAAGTATCTGTTAACACTAAGGATTGCACCATTGATGACTAAGTATAAAACTTAGCAATCCTATGTAACATGGGAGTACTTTCAAGTGTGGGAAAACTATGAAAGTAAACCTCTGGATTGAGGGACGGCTTCCCTTGAATCACCTTGAAACTTAAACTAAACCTTAGGAGAAAAGGGATATAAATGCATGAAAGTAATCAACTGAAAGGGAAAATGAGGTGATTCACCAATTTTAGAATGATTCACAGCTTCATTATGCTCACAATTATTCTTAAAACAAAGCTTTAATCTCACAACTTAACACTATCTATCCTATCACTTTCAAGATTATCCAGGTACTAAGTGTACCTAAGAAGGGAAAAGGATTCCACAACTTAGATAACTAGAATTTTCACACAAGAATGACCCCTTAAGAAAAAAGATAAATCTCTTGAACTCTCAAAAAAGAAAAACATCAAGAAAGGATTAGATTTAATCACATCTACTTGACATAACACTTATTAACAACTCAGAAAATGAAAATGCTAAGAAGGAAATACTGCTATTGTATTAATACATAGAAGCCAAAACTGCTCAAGGATTACAAACACTCAATATCCAACATGGATAGAATGAAAGAACCCCTTCTCACAAGAATGTGAAGGGTATAAATAGGAAATAGGAGGAAAATCACATCTCCATAAATCTGGAAATCATCACCATGAAAATGGGACTGGAAAGAGGGGAATCCTCTAGAAATCTGTAATTTGTAGGTCCACCAACATGTTGCCCATATCTAAATGTCAAGCTCCCAGATTTGTAGGGTAGGTGGGAAAAATCTTCAAAATCATGCCTTAACCATCATTCCTTCACCAAACTAAATTTATTTTCCCCCTTAATTATGCTTTGACAAGTGATATTTTCCCAAAATGACTTATAATTGCATCATTTGGCAAATATTTACAATAAATAATGTGCATGATATTCCTTAAAATCATCCTATTTGAACTAAATAATAGCATTAATAAGACATAATAGAAAACATGCTATCAAAACTTAGCCATGACACCTAGGACCTAGGGGTATATCTTCAATTTTGTCCCTAAATGGCCCATTAAAGTATTTAAAATTTCTTCCTTGCCCCCTATGCAAGATTAAAATCCAATTTCTATGAAAGACCC
Source organism: Thuja plicata (assembly GCA_018584345.1). Lineage (NCBI taxonomy): Eukaryota > Viridiplantae > Streptophyta > Pinopsida > Cupressales > Cupressaceae > Thuja > Thuja plicata. The sequence continues at coordinate 1,372,782 of MU225616.1, read as the reverse complement.
CACCTTGTCATATGTTAAGGAAATAACTCTTATTACCCTTATCTCATATTTTAAACATATTTAACCTACCATATATTAAAACATTACAATATGCCAAAACATTTTGCCTTAAACAAAGTGATCAGCATTTCACTCTTCAAGAGGAAAATATAGCTTTGATGGTGATGCCCTAGTTGTAGTTTTTGAATGGAAAGGCTCTGGTTTTAGAAATCTTCCTCTTTTGCATCGAGCTTTGCTGGAGTTTCTTTCCTTTTGTTGTATTAAAGGAGGTAGGTAATCTCATTTTCATTGATCTTTCTATGCTTTGATCCCTGCTTCGAATGATGTCCTATGCACTTATTTTGCATCATTTAGGGTTTCAAAATGATTGAATCTGCCTTTTTGAATGCATAATGACCACATCATTATCTCATTTACTGTTTGGTTATAATATTTGGTCTTAATCTTGCTCTGAATGTTGTTATATCACTGCTTTACTGTTTGTGTCTGTTTTCCTATTGCTGGAAAAATGTGGTAGCTAGGGCACCACTGTTTGTATTGCAAAGAATAATTTGGCTCCACATAAGAGGACATTTTTTCATGGATTTGATGTTTATGGAAGCAAAAATAAGTTCCTTGATGTTTTTTATAGCATATTTGGCTCATTCTATCATACTATGTATGCAGATTTTGATTAAAACTTTTGTTGGTGACTCCATAGAGTAGGACTTTTTTTGCATGCTTTGCTATTTTCGTGCATTAAATTCACTTTTGCCTCCATATATTGGGATTTTTTTACCCTACCTTGTTTCCTATGCATTAAAATCTGCAATTTCTTGGAATCCATTGAAGCTACGGACTTTTTAAAACTTGCTGGAAACATACTTTTACCTTGCAATTTTGAAATTGCTTGCCATGAATTCTTGATATTTGTTCCTTTGTTGCTGCATTAATTCCATGTTTGCCTCCATAGATTGAGGCATTTTTACATTTTTTTGATGTTCATGGAAGTAATTTGGACCAAATATGCTTCTATATTGATTTATGTTCCTTCTTTTACTTGCCATGTATACAGATTTTGGTTGAAAAACTCTATTTTCTCTCCATGGAACAAGGCATTTTTTGCATTGTTTTGCAGCTTGCTGGAAGAAATGTCTTAGAAACAAGTTATTCTAGATTTATACCTTCATCTCAAACTACATAAAGTGGTGTCTCTCCTTGAAATATTGCATGTGATCTTGCATCCATTGCTTGCTCTATATGCAGATTTTTGGATTAAAGCTTTGTTTTTCCTCCATGGAAAAGGATGCTTGGAACTATATTTTGTGATGATAGATTGTGTCACTTTTCTTTTCTGATGTTGAGTTCTGCTCCATCAATGAAATTTTCATGTATCTATGATTTCAAATGGTGCCCCAAATACTTGTAAAATATGTTCAGAACTCAGCTTCTCATTGTTTTAATTAAGATTTATTTTTGTTGTCCCAATTATAAATTAATGACAGCTCTATACATTTCTCCATGAATGAAACTTGATTCTTCCTGAAGCATTTTACTATTTTTACTCCATACAAAGGAGAACCATGAATTTGTATAGTTACTCATACCTGTAAAATACGTATTCCATTTCTTTTTCCTTGATTTTATCTTCTTGGGGCAGCAAGCTACGACTGTGTTTTGATTCATTCTGGAGCATTTTTTTACTGTTCTGCCTCCATAGGGAGTGGTGCCATCATGTTTGAATGTTTCCTATGGATGCACTTGTAAGGTTATGGCTCTATTATTGTTGCACTTCTGCATGTTTGAGGTGTGTGATGCTCCATCTGATGTTCCTAATTTATGAGCTTCACTCCATCATTCTTGCTTGATACTTGTACTTGTTCTTGATCTTCAATGTTGATTGTTGACCAATGTTCTCCTTCCTGGTGCCCCATGGCTTGTTGTGGGTTCATAGGTGTTCTTTTCTATTCTTAGAATTCTTCAAAGGTGGCTTTTAAAGGCTTCCCTTGAAGTTTTCCTTTGCACAAACCATGACATTTATTGCTCTTCTTTATAGGTGCTCTTATCGGGGATCGGGATTCTTCAAAGGTGGCTTTTAAAGGCTGCCCTTGATTTGTCCCAGTGCCCAAAAAAGGACATTTATAGCTCCCCTGTATCTGCACATGGAACAAACGAGTTAGAAAAATAGTACTTCCTTCTCAGCAACAACATTTCTGTAAGTGCATGCAGGTCTGGGACATGGTCCCCCTCTCCAGATGTAAGACTATTTATGTGCATGTATATCTGATGAATATAGATGTGTGGTGTTATGCATTGCTTAGATCCCATGGATCTAACCATTTTTTTCTTTTATTCCTACAGGTTCTGGCTTTAACATGGAGGATTCTAGAATCACCTAAGATCAACTCTCCTTCAACTTATCAGGCAATGTCTGATATCCCACATTTATGTTCATTTTCTTTTTATATATGTTTGTAAATAGCCCTACTCCTGTAGAGGTTGGCCATGCTCACAGCCTGTGTGAGCCTAGAGATATGTTAGGTTTTCTTTTCTACACATCTCTTCAAAAATCTGAATATATGTATCACTTTGAATTATATCTTTCTTTTCCATGCATTTGCAAATTAGCTTCAAATGAACACAAATCTTAATCAGATCATTAATAATGCAAACTAGGTTAATGTAGCACTTCACCTAGTAATAAGGTCTAATCAAATAGCCAAATGAATGAATACAAATTTGGGAAACATTTATGGCAACTTCTATTGAGTGCTTTCCTGCTAAGTGCCTTCTTTAACCAGTCTGCCTTCCATTATCCATTGGGCATTGAGCTCTCTGGCCTTTAACTGAACTTGGTTCCAACTCAAAACAACAACACCTACAAAACCAAAATCCTGAGAAAAGTTGGGATCATTCTAAAGGACTCACCCAATGAGTATGAATGATTTGTATTGGTGGGCTTGTAGCTCATTAATACCAACCATTGATGCTTTCTTTATGAAGCTTTACAGAGTGGCATTGATGTATCTCAGTTTATTGCTAACTACTGAAAACATGAACACACAATTGAACTGAAACAAACTATGCTCATAGCACTTAGGAAAAATAGGAAAAATGAAAATTGAAATTGTTAATCTACTAATGTACAGGGGTAGTACTTAACCTCAATAGAAAATCTTGAGGTGGATCCCATTCACAATAATGGGTAACTCCTCTCCATCCATGGTAGCTAGTTGATAGGCATTGTGAGCTTTACATTCTGTAACCATGAATGGGCCACTCCAAATAGCATCAAAATCTGTGTGCCTCTCAGGCTTATTCTTCAGCTCATCCGATTTAAGAACTAAGTCACCCTCTTTAAAGACCATTGCTTTAGATTTTCTATCAAAGGACCTCTTGATGAGATCATGGTGTTTATCCAGGTTCTCCCATGCTATATTTCTGAACTCCTCAAGTTCCACTAATTCTGCAAGTCTTACTTGCATGGAATCCTCATGAATTAACTGAGTTTCTTTGATTAGATTAAGGGTAGGCAACTCAAATGAGATAGGAATCCTAGCTTCTTTTCCATAAACCAATAAGTATGGGGAGTTACCTATAGCCATTTTTGGAGTTATTCGGTCTACCCACAAGGCTATCTTTAACTTATTGTGCCAATCCCTCTGATTGCCTTCAATGGTCCCTTTTATAATCTAAATCAGATTTTTGTTTATTGATTCGGCCTGACCATTACCATGAGGGTAATAGTTAGAAGAGGTTCTCAGGTAGATATTGTGGTTTAGTGCCCATTTTTTAATTTTTTCTCCTAGGAAGGCAAGAGCATTATGTGATACAATAGAGTCTAGTGCACCAAATCTGGCATCTATGTCTTGATAGAAACTCAAAACAGAGCTTTCTGTGGTATCTTTCAAGGCTATGGCCTCTATCCACTTGGTGAAGTAGTCAGTGGTGGTTAGGATCCATTTGTTCCTAGAGCTTGAAGGTGGGTTGATGGGACCTATCAAGTCTAATCCCCACTTCATGAATGGTTTCTCTATTTTGACAAGATGCAGTGGTAAAGGAGCTAACTTCTATTTGCCTGCAAACAGAGCACAGTTCTTGCACTTCCTTACCCTGGAAAATGCATCTTTGTGTAAATCTGGCCAAAAATACCCTACCATCATCACTTTAAGGGAATTTTTTCTTGCTGCAAAGTTTCCTCCAGACTCCCCATCATGGAATTCTTTCATAACTCTTCTCACATGTTCTGTTTCCACACACCTCAGCAAGACACCATTGTAATCTTTTCTAAACAAAATTCCATCAATAATAACATAAGGGATGGCTTGGAGCTGGTAATACCTTCTCTTAGCTCTATCCAAGCCTTGGGGGCATTCACCAGTCAAGAGATAGTGCCTCATATTTGCTGTCCAATTTTCATTATGCTCTTGTTTCTGGATCATTAGGACAACATCTCCTTCTTGTTGGTTGTAGTCTTCTTCCTTTTTCTTCCATCTGATCATAGAGTCCCTTCCCTCTAATCAGTTTGGTAGTCTTTATCTGGATATCATATTATATGATCTTGGTGACCCATCTAGCCCTCTTATGATTTAGGTCCTTATTCAATAAGAATTCCTTGATACAAGGATGAGAAACCATTAAGTGAATTGTGTTGTTAGAGAGTAAATGCCTAAATTTATTTAGGCTCCTTACCACCACCAAGACATGCTTTTCTATTTGAGTGTAATTTAGATCATATCCATCTAGACTTTGGCAATAGAAAGCCACTGGCTGCTCCTGCTTGTCAGTATTCTACTGGACTAACATGGAAGAAATAGTGCCAATGTTTCCAAAGGCATAAAGAGTAAAATCTTTAGAGAAGTTTTGATTTATCAGAATAGGGGCTGAAGCCAATGCTTCTTTTACCTCTTCAAAGCATCTCTTACCCTCACTGTTCTAGTGAAAAACCATGTTCTTTTTCAGCATTTGAGTCATTGGTTTTAACAGTGCTGAAATATTTGGAATAAATCTTCTCAAGAAGTTGATTCTTCCCAAGAAACTTTGCAGCCCCTTCTTATGTGCTGGTAATGGCAATGCCAGGATTGCACTCACTCTTTCTAGATCAATATTTATTCCTTCCTTGGAGATGATGTGTCCCAGTAGTCTCCCCTCATGGAAAACAAATATACACTTTTTAGGATTTAGAGAGACTCCAAATTCTTTGCACCTTTCAAATATTTGTCTCAAGTGTATCAAATGTTCATCATTATTTTTTGAAAAAATAGAAATATCATCAAGGTACACCAAGACAAACCTATGCATTAGTCCTTCAAAATCCATCTCCATAGCTTTCTAAAAAGTGGCACTGACATTGGATAGCCCAAAAGGCATCTTCATGTAAGCCATGGTGCCCCACTTTGTGGTGAAGGCAGTTTTAAACTGATCTTCCTCCTTTACTAGTATCTAATTGTAACCAGAGAACCCATCTAGTAAGGAGAATCTGTCTGAACCAGATACAACTTGCAGAATTTGTTCCATAGAAGGTAGGGGGTGATGATCTTTGAGAGAAGCTTGGTTGAGGTCGCTAAAGTCCACACACAATCAGATTTCACCATTCCTTTTTCTAACAGGGACTAGGTTAGAAACCCAAGAGGTATGTTTAATGAGAAATATAATATTGGCTTCTATCATCTTTCTCAATTCTATTTTCATCAGAAACTCTAGCTTAGGATTTATGGGTCTCTGTTTCTGTCTAACAGGTTTGGCATTGGGCTCAATTTCAATGATATGCTATGCTAGGTGAGGTTTAAATCCTTTTAGGTCCTGGTATTCCCAAGAAAAAACATCACTAAACTCTTGACATAGTAAATTAAAAGTTTGTTTTTCAGGATGTGAGCATACCTTCCCAAGTTTGAGGAACCTGTCCTGGTATATTTCCACAAGCTGGTAGTGCTCCTCCTTGACTACCATGCTTTATTTATCCTTCCTAAGCTAATCATTAGAATTGAACATAGATTCAAGGGTAACCAATCCTTTTGGCAATTTGTTATTTTTAAGCTACAATATCTGATCATTGTATTGATGGGCATGTTTACTCTGATTAGCATTAGAAAACTCAAACTCTTCCATCAGAAAATTTAGAATTTGTTCATCACTTTCAAAAATCTACCAGCTTACTTGGTTATCTGGGACTGAAGGCCTTACTAGGATCTCAACATACTGTTTCATTTTAGTATTCTTGACTTCTTTAGGGATGTCATATTCAGCTCCCATTGCAGCCATCCTATCTGCTTGATTATTTTGATTTCTTGGAACAAAGATTAGATTAAAATCATAATACCCTTCAATCAGGTCCCAAAATCTATGCTTATACATCTTTAACACATCATTTGTAGTGAGATTAGTGTTCTGGATCTGATTAACTATCAATTCACTGTCACCAAAAACTTGCAAACACTTGATACCTTTCTTTCTGGCCCATTCTAAACCATTAATTAAGGCTTCATACTTTGTTGTATTATTAGTGTAGCTAAATGAAAATCATACAATAAATTAATACCTTTGATCTTCTGGTGAAACTAGAACAACTCCTCCTCGTGTACCAATCTTGCCTCTGGCACCATCAAAGAACAATTTCCATAAGTCATTCTTTTGTTGTTCCTGATCCTCTTTCTTCATCAAATTTGGGATTACTGCATTCTGCTCATGAATGATGTACATACCCATGCCAAACACTTCCATGTTTCTAAAAGGATCATCTTCTAGGTTCTCTTCTACCCACTCATCCAAGGAAAAATCTGGGATACTCTTAGTAGTGGTGTCTAGTTCTGGAACAACAAGTTTTGACTCATGGAATGTCAGGTTGGCATTAATGGGGCTTGTTGTATAGGGCTCAACATGGTCTTTTGCAAATTATTATGATTTAATTCTAACCCTTGCACCATACCTAGTCCTGAAATACAAATGAGACCAATATAAGGAAAGATACCCACCCAACTTGGCAGTAAAATCTATGCTAAGGCAAATGGAAAAGTAGGGGGTAGGTCAATAACATACATATCTTGGGGAATTGAAAAGTTGGGACACTCGTGAAAGGTGAGGATCAAGTTCTTTATCACTCCAATTGTACTGACTAATGACCCATCTAGTTGGATAACAGACCTATCTAAAGGCTCATAGGATAATCCTAAGGTGTTTGCCAATTGCTTAGGTATAACCGAGCTACTTTCTCCTGAGTCAATCATACAGTTGTGCACTAAAAAATTTTCAATAACAAGAGTGACATAGAAGGGAGGAGGCTTGACTTGTGAAGTCTATTGTTTACTTGTGGGTTTTTTACTATCTTTTACATTTTTCTCCTTCTAAGACACATCAGCCATTAAAATCCTAGGTTGCTCTACAACATCCTTGTCAGTCAAAACAATCTTAGATAAAGCATCTAACATCAATTTCTTTTTCCCTTGAATGGCTAAGGTATCTATCATGGGTACACCTATAGAAGTTTTCTTCATTTGCTCAACAATATTGAAGGAACCCAAGCTTACCTTTGGTTGTCCCTTTCCTGCAGCACCTTCTGATTATGTTGGTGTAGGCTGTACCAGTGTTTTCATAGGTTCCTTAACTGGTATTATGTGCATAAATGTTGACACACTTCTATGAATCATTCCATTCAAGGTTGCTCAAGAATGAGGCCTCAAATATCGATCCAGAGCTCTCTAGTCATGGAGTGCAAAGGTGTTGTTGGTTGTATTCCAGGTTTTGGCTTCTTTCCCTCAGCCTTGTGGTTTTCCCTCTCTGATTTTGTGTTTAATTCAGAAGTTCCTCAGTCTCCATGCCTTTCCCTGTCAAAAGTTTTTAGGTTTTCAAGTTTAAACCTGTGAGAATATCCCAAAAAATTGAAATCCTAGCTCTTATTCAGTGTTCAAATTTGAAAATAAACCCTAAGGCTTTGTTTTCTTATGTTTCTCAGTTATCTTTTTGCTTCACTTAAGTCATGTGTTGCATTCTAATCGCTTAGTCGCATAATTTAAACGAAAATTCATTTTTTATCTCAGACTTAGCGATTAGCCTTTGTTGCGTTGTCTCGTGCAACATTAGAATATTCCTTTATCATTCCCAGACTTTGTGATTTACATTGTATCGCATGGTCATGGAATCATTAAACAAGCCTGCAATATATGAAGGGGCCCACTGATAGGTTGGGAGGTCACAAGAAATTTTCAGCAGTCAAGGGTTTATCTTGAGACATTGCAATTTCTTTGTGTCACACAATCACTAAGTAGGTTTGAGGTTAAGTATGATATGAAAGCTTTAGTCACACAGTCTCCAGAAAAGATGCCAGTTAAGTTAAAACTTCTGAGACCTTGCGACTAACCTTTTACGGTTTGGAATAAAGCATAGTCAAGTTGTTGCTAGACAACTCAGTTTTCAAATCATGATAAGACATGTGTCAAGAGCTAAATGGAATTTAAAGAATGATCGCTTGATCACTTAAAGGTAAAATTTTATTTAGTGACTACGAGACTAACTAAGGGTTTCTATTTGTCGCAAAGTCTCAGAAGATTTTAAAGGTATAAGTGATTTCTTGGCGATTAAGCGACAACCGTCAGATGAAGTCATTGAAAGATCCTATGGTAGTCACCAAGTCTGAGAATAAAAGAGCCTAAGGAGAAAATTCCTCATGACTCAGTGGCTAAGGGTATGTCACGAGGTCGTCAGATAAATTAAAGGGCAAGATACCTTGTCACATTGTCTCAAGAAGTTTTGGCACTTAGCATTTGTATTTCGCGATCGGGCGACTAAGGGTAGTCGCATAGTCTAGCAAAGGAATGATAAAATTTGGTGACTAAGAGATAACCGTAAAAGTTAACAATGAAAGTTAGTCACATAGTCTCAGAAAAGAATGTGGGTTAGTGATAACCATTGGTGACTTTGATTTCTTCATTGTCGCCTGATCGCCAAATGATGACTGTGGTTAACAAAAGTAAGGAAAGTTATGTAGTCCCTATGTCTCCAGAGAAATCATGGGTTAAGGATTGGGGTCAGCGACAGAGAAATTATATGCAGTCGCATGGTTGCTTGATACCAAATTTTATGAAAATGTGGTAGTATCAAATATGTCAGTATGAATCATTCATCGACCAATCAGAGGCTTGGATTTTGATTACTGTGCAGAAAAGGGTAGCTAAGATGTATGACAGTTGGCCAATCCCAAGATGACATGTCAACTCATTTGAATTTTATAAGGTTTTTCCGAGGATTCAATTTTATGAATTGGATTTTCCTGTCATGCTCAGGAAACTATGGCTAGGTTTTCAATCATGTTCGCAGTATGTTGAATTAAAGACAGAATTGATGTTCTGAAAATCATGAGCTATTTACTTTGAACGGTTACTATAAGGAGTTGATGCTCCATTCATTTGCATTCACTCTGCTTTCAGAATTCCAAAACGTGAAGAGCTAAGTTGTTTGACAGAGTGAAAATTTAGAGAATGCCAGGGTTTTCTGTTGTTTAAAGCTCATTGTTTCCAGAGAATTGTGCATAGGTCAGTCTATGAATCTCAGTGATAGATTTGTTTCAATATCGGTAAAGAAAAGGAGATTCAAGCATTGTAAACATGAGTAGAGTGGTCAGTGTAGCCTCGACCAGTGGTGAAAGTGAGAAGGTGGAAGATGAGGCCAAGGGAAAAGTAAATTATTTAGATGAATTCCTTAGACTGCTTCCTGGTTCGACTCAGAACAAAAGAGCAAATGCAAATGTGCTCATTGATGATTATCGAGATGTCCGAGATGTTGTTACTCCAGGAACAACACATTTTTATCTTTTCAATTATTTTTATAAGAATTCTGATAAGGCTATTCCAGTGTCAAACCCTTGGACCTGTGGTTTAGCCTGATTAATTGTTCCTGATGTCTTTGTAGATGTAGACTTGTTCCTAGACCTGGCCAGTCATTATGATGTTTTGTCCAAGACAATCAAAAGGAATGATGGCACTGCCCTATTAATATTGAACAGAAATTCATTCATGCAAGCCTTTGGCTTATACAATCCTAGGTCTACCAGAATTGACATGACAAAGTAGCAACAGAGATACACTTTGAAGCCTGGTATTGCTAGAGGCCAGTTGCTGAAACATATGCTCAAGGAAGTGAGAAAGTATTTAGATCCTATGTCTGGGACCAGCCCATATTATTACAAGGATTTACACTTCTACATCAAGTATGTTGCATATGCCCTATGGAGAGTGCTAGGGATAGATGGTGATGCAGAGAAGATTGGTGCAGGCATTTTGATGATGGTGTAGGACTTACAAGAGGTCCACTCCAATACTAGTTATGATTACATTCAGCATATCATTGATGAAATGCATGAGGGTTTCATTGCAACTCAGAAGAAGATGAAAAACCCAAAGGAGAAGGAGCCCAAGTTCTTACACTACTCCATTCTTATGCATCTCCTTTTGCATTTCAATTTTGTAATCATGGATGTCGATAATTTAGCCCCTCAAAGGTTCTACCAAGATGGACCAAATCCTATCCAATTTTGGGTGAGGGTTTGGAATTACACGTCAAGGGACTGTGATTATTGTGCTTTTCAGAATTGGATTGTGTATCCAATAGTACAAAGTTTGGGGATCAGCAGAACAAGAATCCCACTAAAGATTATGCAACTACTTAGGCCATGTGACTACACAGATAGGTGGGATGGAAAGCATAATTGGAGTGATTTATTCTTGGAAGAAAATTATACAATCATTAGGGTATATGGGTATATTCACCCACCTCATCTATTACCATATTATGTACTAGCAAGAGTGGCTGCAATGGAGTTTATATGGCAGCTATTGTTGACAGACAATGAGCATTTTGCACCACATAAGAAGGGGACTTTGACCCCTAGGAAATTCAGAATTTTTAACTTTACAATTGGAAAAGGTGCTATTGATGCAGTGGGTCAATGGTTGGAAGGATACAGAATGGGGGTAGCCCCTTATAGATATATTGACCCAGAAGGTTTTATGGTAGGGGTAAGAAAATTGTATACTCCTACAATCCTAAATAATAATGTTCACTGTGAATGCATAGAGGAAGATGCAACAAGGAAAATCTTGGATGAAGATGATATTCAGACAAGAAGACTGAGGATTCAAGAGTTGTTAAATCTTAAGAGGCAAATAAAGAGAAATGGGATGGCTTTTGGGGGTTTTTACCCTGATCTCACATATTTTGATAGGATTAAAGCCATGATAGATAACTATTATGTGCTCATAGAACAACTTGATACTATTCTTGATAAAAAAGGTGCCCAAGAACCTGATCATTCAGAGTCTGAATACAACAGTAGTAGTGACAGTGATTATGCACGTCCTACTAGGTATGCTCCACCACAGCAAGATATTGCTGAAGTGCCATAGCTGCATGGAGCAGAGGGCCACATTGTGGATTTGACAATAGTGACACAACTAGATGATGTAGAAGAATCTACTGCAAAGAGGCAAAAATTAGAGATAGGTCAGCCTTCAACTGAAGGGAAAAATAAAAAGAAAGATAAGGCTAAGGCCTTAGTACTTGGAAATAGGTTATATGATCATAACCTGAGGAAAGCAATTAGGGAGGGAAAGAAACAACAACCTGATTTAGATGATGACGTTGAGTTTCCTTTTAAGGCCTGTTTTGATGAAAGACTAATTCATCAACAAAATTTTTTGAATGATGACAACTTTGTGAAAAATGAGGAGTTTAAAGACTTCCTAAGATGGTATAAGAAAGAGAAAATAAGAGCTCAACTGACAGTTGATGGTAAGGAGACCATAACTAATGAGGCATTGGTGCCTTTTCAAACTTATGATCCTGAAAGTGAGGACATCTCACTAGAGGATGCCAGGAAATTGGTGCTAGGAAGTGGGATACTATTGGCTAAGGGCTGGGATTTAGCATCCGCCTTTATAATTGACCAAATTAGAAAATAGCTAGACCTCAAGATGGCTAGTGAAGTTCAGATGGGTGATGTAATAAAAGGATTTGGGTATAGCCCAAAGTCTCAGGCCTTTGCAATGTGGAGCCTATGCCCAAAAGATCAAAAGCCCCAAGTGGTGAAT
>MU225616.1:1315348-1345636 GCA_018584345.1 Thuja plicata | reverse complement strand
ATGTGCAAAATTAGAGCAGAGCAGAGCAGAGACTGCAATAAGGCAGCAGAACAGAGCATTTTCGCAGAATCAGTAAAGGAGCAGAATTGACATATCTATCTCTGAAGGAGATCAGCAATCAAAGGATTTTATCAGCAATCTAGTTGTAAGTCAAGATCTACTATTTCATCCTAACAATTGAATCAGTTTTGTAAATCCTTTTACCAGGTAGACTTAACAGTCTTTTGTAAATCTCTTAACCAAGTGCATACTTCATTGTATGTTTGTAAATCCTCTAACAAGGTGGACCTAGCAGTCCAAATTTCTTTTAACAGGGCAGATCATCAGAAGTGATCATTGTAAGCCTTAACCGGCCAACTTTATACTGCAGTACCAAAGTTTTGTGGGTACCATCCCCACCCCATTTTTACTTTCTATTTGGAAGGTTTCTGGGTTACCAATCTTTGTGTTATGTGTTATGAATGATTACATTTTCATGGTTGCAGTAGATTAGATGTATGAATGGTTAAAGAATATAAAAGTGCAGAAATGTTTTAAAGTTTTAAGAGTTACTGATTCACCCCTCCCCTCTTAGTAACTTGGTTAATCCTGAATATTTCCAACACTAATGTTCCTGATTTATGAGCTTTTCTCCATCATTATTGCTTGATACTTGTACTTGTTCTTGATCTTCAATGTTGATTGTTGACCAATATTCTCCTTCTTGGTGCCCCATGGCTTGCTACAGGTTCATAGGTTTTCTTTTCTATGCTCAGCATTCTTGAAAGGTAGCTTTTAAAGGCTGCCCTTGAAGTTTTCCTTTGCACAAATGAGGACATTTATTGCTCTTCTTTATAGGTTCTCTTGTCTGGGCTCAGGATTCTTCAAAGGTGGATTTTAAAGGCTGCCCTTGATTTTTCCTAGTGCCCAAACAAGGACATTTATAGCTCCCCTATATCTACACATGGAACAAATGAGTTAGAAAAATAGTACTTCCTTCTCAGCAACAACATTTATGTAAGTGCATGCAGGTCTGGGATATGGTCCCCCTCTCTAGATGTATGATTGTTTATGTGCATGTATATTTGATGAATATAGATGTGTGGTGTTATGAATAGCTTAGATCCCATGGATCTAACCCTTTTCTTCTTTTATTCCTGCAGGTTCTGGCTTTAACATCGCAGATTCTGGAATCACCTAAGATCAACTCTCTTTCAATTTATCAGGAAATGTCTGATATCCCACATTTATGTTCATTTGATTTTTATATATGTATGTAAATAGCCCTACACCTATAGAGGCTGGCCATGCCCATGGCCTATGTGAACCTAGAGAAATGTTAGGTTTTCTTTTTTGCACATCTCTTTCAAGTTCAAAAATCTGAATATATGTATCACTTTGAATTATATCTTTCTTTTCCATGAATTTGAAAATTAGCTTCAAATGAAAACAAATCTTAATCACATCATTAATAATGCAAACTAGGTTAATGTAGCACTTCACCTACTAATGAGGTCTAATCAAATAGCCAAATGAATGAATACAAATTTGGACAACAGTATTCGGCTTAGAGAATCTGGTGGGCAGTATCATCAGCTAAGCCATGCTCAATTCTAAACTACCCATGGAATTTTTCTATCATTTTGGCAGCCTGTTCCCTGTCTATGCACTAGAGGTAAATCCCTTTGAAATTCCCATGGAAAATTGTTTCATTTTTTATCATGAAATGTGCGCTTTTCAGTCACAGGGCGTGACCTTTGTTTGGGAGGAGCCTCTCTGGGCATCTGTTATTGAGTAATAGGTATACCAGGTTGATATACCATGGGTCTTCAGAGATGGATTCTACCATATAGGTTTGACATTCAACATTGGGAGTTACTTCTGCCATCGCTCTACATAGTCCCTTGCCTCAAACTATCTTCATTGGTTGCATCTCTAGATCATATTCTTGGAGGATGGCCATCCATTTCCCCCTATGTCTGCCCATCTCACTCTCCATCATTAAAGATTTAACTGCATGGTTTAGAATGATAGCATGCACTTTGCTCCAGAGAATATAGTGTCAAAAAATTTTCACGGCCTAGACTAGAGCTGGGTTAGGATTGTTTCTGCCAAATGCAGTGAAGTGAAGGAGTATATGTGGAATGGGAGGGAATATTCTAGACTTGCTAAGACTGGTGCCTCCACTATGGTATTCTTGATCTGGGCAAATTCTCTCTTCACTTTAGGGCTCCACTCAATCTTGGTATCTTTCTTCATCATGTCATTGAGTAGTTTAACTATCTCGGTGAATCCAGTTATGAACCACCGGACAAAATTTATCTTTCTGAAGAAAGATCTCATTTCCTTTTTAATGTCGGGCATTTGTAAATTTAGCAGTGCTTCAACTCTCTTAGGGTCAATGGATATCCCCTTCTCAGAGACTATATGTCCGAGAAGCTTCCCTTCAATGAACCCAAAGATGCACTTCTTGGGGTTGAGGGAGATACCATACCAGTGACATCTCTCGCAAATCTGAGTGAGGTGGGCGGAATGATAACACATGTCCTAGAAAAAGACTGTTAAATCATCCATATAGATGATTATGTATTTGTTTACTAGGCCCTTGAGCGCAATGTCCATAGCCTTTTGAAATGTGGCCATCGCGTTGATGAGGCCAAAGGACATTCTATGGTATGCAAACACTCCCCATTTGTTGGTGAATGCCATTTTATCTCTATCCTCAAATTTGACAATAACCTGGTTATATCCAGAGTACCCATCCAGGAAGGACATCATTTGGGAACCATTAACAATTTTTAATACCTCATCCAAGGAGGGGAGAGGGTGATTTTCCTTCTTGGATGCCTTGTTTAAATTGAAAAAATCCACACACAGGCAGATCTCACCATTCTTCTTTCGCACGGGGATGAGGTTGGCAACCCAAGTTGTGTGTCAGATAGGAAAGATAATCCAGGCTGAAATTTTTTTTTGAACCTCCTAATGAATTAGAGGTTCAATCAATGGGTTTACCAGCCTCTACTTTTTTCAGAAGGGCTTGGCATCTAGTTTTAGTGGGATGGTATGAGTCATGATGGATGTGTCATGGGTTTTAAGGTCTTCATACCCCTAGGCAATAACATCAATGTATTCTCAGAGAATTGCAAGAATCTTCTCCTTCTCCTCTAGGGAGCAGGACGTACCAATGTGCACAATTTTTTCTTCATTGGCCTTGTCGATGTTGACCTTTTTGAATTTTCCTCCCTTAGAGGAGGATGATATCTTATCTTGGCCCTGGGGGTCCAAATCAAAGATGCGTTCAAGTGCTACCATCCCCTTTGGGATGGTTTTGGTGGGTATATTGGTGATCTCGTCATCTTCTTCACCCTGCCCAGTATCGTCATGATCCATTTCTTCCACTATCTTATCCATGAAGACACCAACATTGGACATGAATGCTAGAATGTGTTGGTCATCCTCAAAAAACCTAAAATTGGGTGATATTATCTAGGATGGATGGGGTGGGGACCATTTCAACAAAAAATTCCAGAGCTAGCAGCCAGCCATTGGCTCAAGTGTGCTGGAAGACATAGCAAGGGCATCTAGAACATAGTTATGTTTTCAAGGAATAAGCTCGATGCCAAAAGAATCAAATTATTAAATTAGGCTCCATGCCCGATTGTGGTATGCAGCCAACCTTTTTTCATGACACATGTATTAGCTTTGGACCTATTTTACAATCAACTCTAAATCACCCATCACCCGGAGGTGGGTGATTCCTTTTCTCAATGCAAACAGGAGTCCAAGGACCAAGACCTCATACTCCTTGACATTATTGGTGCAGTTAAACTACAACCTATAAGACGTGAGGAAGGATTTCCCCCATGGGTTGGTCAATTCCACTTTGGCCCCGCAGCCTTGTTTAGACCAGGAACCATCCAACTTCAGGATCCACAAGTCATTGTTCATTTTCTGGGG
Source organism: Thuja plicata (assembly GCA_018584345.1). Lineage (NCBI taxonomy): Eukaryota > Viridiplantae > Streptophyta > Pinopsida > Cupressales > Cupressaceae > Thuja > Thuja plicata. Next base: position 1,341,700 of record MU225616.1, on the reverse strand, counting down.
CTAGGAAGGTGAAGTGGAATTTGGATTATTTTGGGTGGGTTAGGAGGTGATTCATCTGGCTCTGATAGTGCATGGGTGAGGTTTTTCTCTGGGGAAGCCTCTGGTTTGGATTCCTTGACAAGCAACACCTTAGGCATACTACTGGATGGGTTACTTGGTCCAGGTGAACCGGCTTTATGTTCTTCCTCCTGGAGGTCATTGATGTGTCAGGTAGCAGCGATGATATAAGGCTCACACTCTAGTTTAGAGTGTTTCTAGTAATGTACCTAACACCAAGTGTTGGACAAGAGTGTGGCTGGAGTTTCCATGTTACCTTATGAGTCTACCTCACCCTTTAGTTTCTCGTCCAGGTCCCAAATTCTATAAGCGACTATGGGATCCTACCCAGGAGTAAAATAAAATGTTAGGATCTCCAGTTGTTGATATACCCCGGGGGAGGATTCAGAGAAAAGGACTTCATTTACCCTCCTAATTTTGGTGAGGGCCTACTTCATTCTGGGTTCACTCTCCACCTAGATTTGATTTGATTTCCCCTTCTAGGGGAGCCACAAGTGGGAGAAGTCTATAGAAAAATACCCATTAAGGGCCTTAGACCAATTTCAACTTAATAACATCCCATAAGTTTTAGGGATGTCCACCACTTGGATGTCTATTGTGCTCAATATCTGGGGGTATTGGATGAGCTGAATTTGGACATTTTTTAGCTCACCCACCATTTTCATAGTAGTCTTGTCCATTTGGACTACTACACCTTTGGACGGAGTGGGAGTGAGTTTGAGCTTCTGGAATATAGATAAGGGCATGACGTTGCCCGAAGCACCAGAATCTACCAAGTAGTTTTATAGGTTCTTCCCTTGAATCTCCAAGCCTAGTAGGAAGGGAGGATCCTTTATGTTTCCCCAAAAGATGGCCAAGTTGGTATCATCAAATGTGACATTCTTTGGTGGATGACAGACGGCTTCCAAGTTTCCCAAGAGCTTCAGAAGGGACTTCTTCTGCCCGGGGAAATTTAACAAAACCTCCATCAAGGTCATGGAGGTAATGATGTTCTCCAATGCCTTAGTGATGTCAAACTGTACCCCTGGGTAAATTTGACTTCCCTCGGTCGGATCCCTGGCTTGGTTAGAGCTAGGTCCTTTTGGAGGGAAGAAGCAATCAGTTGTGTTGTCTTGGGGAGGGGTATTCTTGGGAGATTTTGGTGTGTAAGTTGGCCCTTTTCCATCCTGACTTTGACTTTTATAGGGAGTCTATGGGCTGGTGAAGGCATTGGCCTGAAAGGTCAGGATAGATTCATCAAAGAACCCCTATAATTTGGGTTCTTCTTTGTCTTCTTTATCTGTCCTAAAGAAGACGGTCTCACATGTAAAGGTTGTATGAGGAGGCTCTATTGTGGATGGTTCTGGGGGATTAGGATTGATAGGTTGTTGTCTGTCTGACTGGGAGATCATGATGATCTTCTCTAGTGTGGTATAATTCACCTTGAAATGAGATCTGGTGTCATGCAATCTACATCACATAGTCAGAGGGTGGAATTATGTAATCTATGTAGAATGACCGGGTCCAGCACCACCCTGAGTGGTTTTTTGGTTTCGAAGAGGACCTCTGGTATTTGTGTTGTTGTTCCATTGTTGTTAATTGGGTTGAGGCCCATTGTTGCAGTTCTGACCTCCGGAATTGGTGTTTCGTTGTCTGGAGAAAATATTCCCTCTCTGTGAATTAGAGTTGTGAGGCACAGAAGGCCCCACCTTCAGTTGTCCCATGTCCATCATCAGAGAGGACACCAGTCGCCGAAGGGATTCAACCTTGACTGAAAGCTAGGTAGTTGTGTCATAGTGTGATGATTTTTGTGGTGGGTTCCTGGGAAAGGCGGCAGCAGCTCCTGGAGTTGACGATAGCAATCCTCTGGCTGTAGATGACTGGAAGAAAGGTACTCTAGAGAGTTATGTTGAGGGTTGTTGCATTTGTTGTGGCTGGTTCCAAGGAACATATTCCAGACCTGGTATTGTCTGGGCTTGTGATGGATAAACATACCAGGCCTACTGGTCTATTAGTAGTGGGCCCATAGCCATCGTTGGGGCACCCATTGCTGGATTGGGGTTGTATCCCCTGACATAAGGAGTTCCATTAGGTATCATGTTGATTAATGGTAGAATCTATCCAATTTTGGTAGGATCTTTTCTCAAATTGTAGGACAACTTTAGGGCTAGGTTGTAAACCTTTTCCAGAGTATCCAGGTCATTAGCGGTGGTGGTTCTCCAAAGGAGAGTGGAAACAATGGGGTCTAGAGCATTCATGTATGTTTAGATGGTCACGTCAGTGGATGGGATGAAGGGGCCCATGCATTGCTTCAAGGCACATTGGAACTGATGGTTAATGTGGAAAGGGGTTTGTTTGGTTCCTTCCTGATAGAGATAAACTCATTGTGGGACCATGCTGGGTCGACATGTACACGGAAGTCCAACATGAAGGCATCTTCCATATCCTACCAACTATTGATGGAGTTGGCCGGCAAGTTGAGGTACCATTTTAACTCATTCTATCCTAAGGACAGAGGGAACATCCAGGTTACAACATCTTGATGTTGTATCCGGTGTTGGTTCATGGCATCCTTATAGGCTTGGAGATATTCTTCTATAGTTTGTGGGCCTAGATGATCATATTTGGAACATATATTCTCTGCATGTAGAGGAAGATTGTTGGTGGCACCTGGGAACTGCCCCATTGGGGACCCAGTGTTACCAAAGTAATTTTCCATTAGGACTATTTGATATTGGTTGGGTTGACTATTGGTCCCCGGGATTATCTGAGGAAGTTGGGTATTCTGATGTGTATCAAATCCCTAGATAAATTTGGTTGGTTGTTTGGTTTTTTGGGTCCTACTCTTTTGGACAGGAGGTCTAAGTTCTACAAACTCTCTGGGATTCAGGGCAAATCGAAGGATTCTATCAAAACTTAAAGGTGAAGACAACCCAACTCCATGGAAAGTCTGGCTCCTAAAACTACTTCCTGGGGAACCCTCGGGTAGTGTAAAATCAAAATGTTGTGAGGAAGATGAGCTCATGCCCTCCTTCTAGCGTCAATTTTTGTTGACAGGACTTTGTGACCAGTTTTGTCAGTAGTGATAAGTTATCACCGTGTACCAGGGTACTGGCCAACTATGCCTGTAAAGGTTCTCCAGGGAATGAATTCTTTGGGCCTTCAAGCACATAGGTTTCGGGTCTCGACAGTGCGGGGAAGTTAAGTTGGTCAAGTGACTATTTTTTTGGGGGGATAGATGGTTTTACTCATCTTCTTCAGGGATTCCAGCGATGGGTTGAGGTTTCCTGCAAGCACATTAAGTTTACCAAATAAATTGCAAAGGATATACAAGAGTTAGTATTTATTACTTCTACTTATAGTTATGCAATATATTTAAAATATCAACAATGCTCCAATGTAAGAACTACACTAAATACTGAATACATACAGAACTAGTGATTCATACATATTCAATAGCAATGGGAAATGAGATCATTAATCTAAACAAAACATTATAGAAAAGGACATTAGAAACATACAACACAAAATATGTTCATGAACTCTGAACTCTCGCCCATATTTAGGGCATTCCCCCTAAATTCTGTAGTCATCTTTGTTGCATCATGGGCCCGAAGCATCATGTGGGATAAGCATGACTTTTTTGCTCCATTTACTCTGTCAAAAACTCCTGGGAACTAGTATCATGACTCCATTAATTCATTGAACTTCCCCACATCATAATCCACCAGAGTACATAGATGTACTGAAGGGATCGACTCCCAAAACCCTTGCGACAAAAGCCTTATAAAAATTCAAAGAATACTCTACTCCTGGGACTTTGTCTTTTAGGGCCGCTACCAGTTGCTTGCTAATCTCTAATTTGAAATCAAGTCTATAGTGTTGGACCTGGATAAAATCAAAAGACTCTTCCCCCAAAATACCCATCTCTATGACGAGTTCCTCCTCGAGGTTCATGAGTTCTCCTGACTCGCTCATCCACACCTCATATTGTTTGATTTCTCCCTCCCATAGAGAAATGGCACCTTTGACATGGTGCAAGATGTTACCAGCCGTATGCAGGTCTGGGAGTGTTTTTGCTAAGAAATGTTGGGCATTTCCTACCTGCTCGGCTACCCAGCCATCCACTGCCTGCGCTTTCTTTTTTATGTTCCTCAGCACATTAATGTCACCCTGTGGGAATGATGTTCTAGATATAGACACTTCTGGAAGAATTACAGTTAATGGTTGTGCTTTCTCTATTAGCATCCTGACAAGATTTACATTCTTTTCCTTTTCTTCTTTCAATCTCTGGCCTTGCTTATTATATCAGGCCTCAATTGCCCAGCTAGCCTCTTTTAGCAGGTCTGATTCACCCTACTTGTCCCTCTTCCCTAGAGGTACCTCTATGATAGTATATTCCACAACACTTACCATTGCTTCCTCTTTGTTTGGGGGAGGTGTCATAATGACCATAACTATATCTCCACCTAGACCAGTCCTAATGGAAAGGAGGGTCCAAGCCTTCTTTGTCTTGGGAGCGCCTTGACTCTAGGCCATCATCTCGGCCAGGGAGAGATGGGATTTTTTTGCCATCGGGGACTTTCTCTTCTTTGATTCCACCAACCATTGTGGTGGCGGGGGCGGTCTTGCTGCTAGGGCCTAATTATTTGGGTATTCTCTGGGGTTTTGTTGTTCATCTACAACATTTATAGTCTCTTTGAACTCTTTCTCTTGGTTCCCGGGATCACCTGTACCATCCACCTTCATGGCATTAATATATGTTGCCCTAGTGTTCCCTTACTTAGCAATGTTGGTTGAATCAACATCCATATCTTTGGGGTTCTCCCCCTTGTTCTGCTACTATTTCTACTATCCTACGGCATCCTCTGCAAAGACATTCTCCTCTGTTGTCCTATCTGCCAGAGGTGGCGAAGGTGTCTAAACTAGATCCACTGTAGTGTTACAAGGATCACCTTTCCAAATGTTTCCACATGGGTTAAAGGACTACCCTGGGTAGTCAGAGGCATCTGGAGCATGGCAGATGAGATTATAGTTACTCTTGAAGGTCTAGTTCCCTCAGCAAAAGTCGGCTGCTCATCTTGCACTTGCCTCTTTTCTCCTATCTCGATCCCTGAGATCGGTATCTCTTGAACATTGGGGATGTCCACTTGTTCTCACTCTTTTTCTTCTTCCACCTAGACCTGTTGCTCCATGGTAACTTCTTTCTCTGGTATCTCCCCTTCATTAGGGATTGTTTCCACTTCTTGTGGGGCGATCTCTTCCACCACTTTTCCTATATCTCCCTGTAAATTCACAAGTTCATCAATCCTGAAGATGTCATTGAAATAATCATCTGGAGGGGAGGTCTCCGAGGGATTCTCTAGTTCATGGGAGTCTAGGATAATCTCCACCTAGGGGACATTAGGCATCCTGAGATTTGTATCTGCCCTTGGCGGAGGGATATTTGTTCTTTTCTTTTTCCTCCTTGTCACCAGTGGGGGTCCGACATCCAAAATGGCCACACATTCATACTCCACTCCTATCCCTACTGCCCGAAACATAAGTTTTACAAGTGAAGGGGAGCCAGAAGGGAGGGTAGGTTCTACCAGAGTAACTGGGATGCCAAGTCATGTTCTTATTTCTTCCTTCATCTAATGGGATGCTGCCAGCTAAAGGTGCACCTGTTCCATAAGAGGAACTAAAATTGTAGATGGAACCCAGGTTGGGGTATCAATTTTTCTCTTTTCTTTGTCCCCGCCCTACTCGGAGGTTCTGGTTCTAGAAGTGGATCCCTCCAAAAATGGGCCAACTTTGTGAGTTTTCTTTAGACATACCTTCAAAAAATATGCATGACTGTGTTCAATCACATCATGGGTGATGTCCTTAATTGCTAGGCTTTCTAGGTGTCCCAATCCACCAGAGGGAGAGCCATCTTGTCCACTCCTTGAGCCTTGTACTATGGGTCCTCCATGGACCAGGTATATAAAAATTCCTTTAGAAAGGTCTGAAGCTTGAGACCCTTCATCATACCTTGTGTCATTCTGACAAAGTGCCGATTCTGGACATCAAAATCATCCTAGCAGTCTTCCCAAAAATCCTCCATGTGAGGCTCGTGGGGGTCTGACACCCGGGGCAATGTCAAAGCTATCTTATCTAGTGGATCAAATTTCTTCTACGCCAAGTAAAATTTTGCTAGCCCCAGATATTTTAATTCATTATCGGCTTCTTTCACTGCTACAAGACTGCAAGTGTAGTTCCTACAGGTGATTGGGAAAGGAATGTTGGTGACCTTCTTAAGTCCAAAAAGAGTGTGCAGCTCTAGGATCTGCCTACAATATTAAAAAATAATAATCCTATCCCTATAATGCTTGGGCAATAGGTAGGGTTTTCTAAATAATCCAGTCACCCAAATGTAAGAGTGTTGTTGAAATTAGACGAAGTAATGGTCATAAGAACATACCAGAGTCATCGCCTCCTTTGAAAGCCGGTAACCCACATCCCAAGTGGGTGTAAGAATGTTATAGTAAACAAAGGCATCATTTACTCTACAAAAACTATGGAAAATAGCCTCCCATTGAATTTGTGGGAAATGTTCCCATTGAGCATTCTGGCCTGGGCCAGTCTCGAGGATGCCGACAATGAGTAAACCCTGGGTTATGGGTCGTTGCTATGCCAGTGCCACAAAACATATGAATTCATGTAAAACTTAGAGGTATGGGTGACCTTGACAAGCTGGGAGTCCACATGATTGGCAAGAATAGTTTCCCAATCAAAAGTCTGTTCGATGGAGGTGATGCTGAACAGAAAGTAATACATCCATGCTTAAAATTCCTGGGCATGAGACTCCCCAAAGACCCTGCACAAGGAGATGATCCCCGTTTGTATGCTTTCCTTGAATTATGTATAGGGGATCTCCAACTTCATCTTTCTATAATCTTTCCTTGGGGTCTTGAGCCAGTTGTTGTTGAGGTATTGTCGGGCCATCTGTGGAACCTTCTAAAATTCGTCTAATGCCAAGGCCCTGGTGATAACAATAAAATTGGAAAACTGGGGGAGCCCTAGTCCCAAGGAGAATTTTGCAATATCCATAGACACTAAGGGCATTGGGTATCCTGAGGGAAGAGGAGAAATAAGCATGAAAGCCCAGACGGTTGTGTTGTAGTGTTTCACCAATGTAAGAATAAGCTCCAAAGCCTGCACTAAGCAGGGGAAGTAGGTGGCTTTGAGGATTCTGCAGGTTTCCACATTCAATGCCATTAGATCTCTGGCCTTGCACTAATTAAACATCATTTTTGCCAAGGCCTAAAATTTTTCCCATGCTCTGACACTTGTTTTGGTGATCATCTGTAACTTGGAATCTACTTTAGATCCCAAAATAGTTCCTTCCTTCAAATATTTCACGGTCAGTGGAAGCTTTTCTAAGGCCTTCTCAGCCTTGGTCTTGGTAGCTACCCTGGTTGAAGTAGTTGGGAGTTTTGGACTCTCAGGTGGAGAAGATGCTTCAGACATGATGGATCTATGAATTTATCAGCAACCTGCAAGACCGAACAATCGTCAATATAGATAAAACATAATAGAACTCTAGGTTCCAAAGATTTCATCACCACCTTGCATCTGTTCTTGAAAAGGTGTTATTTTGCATCAAACCCCAAAAATATATTAAACAAAATGAGTTGATTGGGATTTGATCAACACCTGGGGGTTTCGGGGATTCTAGCTCATGCGGTGAATGAAGTGAAGGTCGAAGGGGAACATGGGACCCAAAGTTTGGAAAACTGACCGTTATTGACATGACCAGAAATTAACCATACTAGGCTGACATGGAGTGTCGTGTGGTCATGAAATAAAGGGACTAACGGAATTGAAGGCAAAATATTTCCTAAAATACAAGGAAATGAATGCCACTTGAGCTAGTTTTGAATACTTGCGCATGGGGGAATTAAACATGCCATTAAACCAGAGATGACGGAGGAGAGAGAAAACCTACAAACTCGACCAGGCGAGGTGCTGAGTTTGAATTCATAGGCACCAAATGGGTGAGCTCATCATTTGATCACATGTGGAGGGTCATGGTGAGCTCACCACTAGATGAGAGTAATATACAGAAATACACAGGATTTGCAAGCACTTATGCACAAAGGGCTGAAGAACATCCTATAGACTGACCCAGAAATGAACCCATTTAAAGCTACTTACAAAATAACAAAAATTTACAAAAATTATAGAATATGTACAATCATTACATTGTTTTACAACTATGTAGGGGGTAGAAAACCCTCTGGAAGAGCCATCCCACCAACAGGAGGCGACGACAAAGAATAGAACAGAAAATAGAGAAAAGAAAAATGCAAGAAACCCAAAACAAAACCAGAAAGCATAGAGGAAGAACCAAAAGGGCCTACCTTAAAAATGAGGAATGTGGGAGGAAAAGCATGGGAGGTGCTCTAAAAATGAAAAACTTCAAATCACCACGAACGCACAACTTCCAGTCATTGTCAGGCACTATTTAAGCTTTGGGAACAAATCACACTTAGTTGTTATTGAAATCGCTCTAATCGCTTTGAATCGCTTTGGGGTAATTTATTTGTGGTAAATGTAACAATGACTAGTGAAACTCTATTTATACCCCTAGGTTAAAAATATACCACTTCATTCTACAAATCTCGAGAAAGGAAAACCTCAGGACTTCGGGCCCGGGGATCCCATGCAACCACACCCTCTAACAAAAGAGGAGGCAATGACAGAGAATCTCAGAGTCCAAAAATATGGCTGGCACAAAAAAAACACTCAGGAATCGAGCCTCAAAGCAAGGAAGACCCAAAAGGAACACAACACCAGCCTCGCGAAGGCAAAGGTCAGGGAAAACAAAAGAAAACAAAAAGAAACCAAGGAAGAAAGAAAAGAAAAAATGGGGACCCAACATTTTGCCAACAAAATGTAGGGACAGGTATGTAGGGCATAACAAAAGTTTGATGATTTTTTCATGATGCTCTGCATCAATTGGTATCATAACTTGAAGATCTTGAGTGTGGGGTAGAGCGTCAAGGGAGACAATCCACACCAGGACCTTCGGTTTGTTTATTGATTCTTGTTGATGATTTTTTGCTTGTAGGGTGCATGTCCACTAGCTGCAAGTGGGCACACATGTAGGTCTATCATGGGTCCATAGGACATGGTCCAAGGTCCTAAGGAGGAGGTCTAGTTGGTTTTAAAGAGACTAGGGAGAGAGGAAAGGAAAGGACTCTTGGGTGAGGCAAAGTAGTTAGTGATTTGGAGCAACATTGGAAGGTGGACATATGTTTGGAGTAGCACCTTGAGAAGCAACCATATGAAATCCATTGATGGGAGTATTAGTTTGAAGACATGGTACACTAAAGGTATCAAAGGTCCAAATGTGACAAATTGAATTTTATTTATTTTTATTTATGATCTATAAGGTCATTTGGATAAGTTTCAAGTCATGTCGAGTCATTATGCCAAACTATGTAATGTAATTGCAACAAGTTGTCAAAGTTGCTTATCAAGGTCCTAATAGGTCAAGTAAAATATGTTAGAATAACCCATGGAAGGGTAATAATTATGTAAAAGGTCATAAAATGCCAAATTTGATAATTTTAGATGGTTTTTGTAAAGTTTTAAAGTCATTTGAATAAAAGTTGTAAAATGCAACTTTCAAAAGTTGTAAAATGCAACTTTCAAAAGTTGTAAAATGACCAAAATAGGATGTTGTATGGTCACAAGAGGAAGTAGAGTAGTTGTAACTTCCATATTAAGATGTAAAGGCTATAAAAACCTCTATAAAAAAACTTCATAGGCCTTATGTAAATTTGGAGAAGGATTGGGAAGCATTGGAAGCATTTTGGTATCATATTTTCATTGTTCAATCTATTGTTTTGTTGTCTTGAAAGTTTTCGCTCTTGCTTCCAGGCCTTGTATGGCCATGTACAGTTTGGAAAAAATTTTACTTATATTATGAGAAATTGTCACAATGTATAATCTTTCCATTTCTTTTGATTTGAGTTTAATTCATGTAATTTTGAGAAAGTTATGAGAGTTTTAGTGAAAACTGTTTGTAACTCCCCAAAACCCTTATTCACAACGACCAGTTTCGGAAGAATCATCATAACATTTTATTTAACCCTTGGATCTACCTATAACTTGGAAAAAAATTATGTAAATAACATATCTATAATCAGACAAGAGAGATTGGCTTGTTTATCAATATGTACAGATTTATGAATGACTATTTATGACTGTATTTTTTTGACCAGAATACAATAAATTTCATAGTTGGAAAATTCTTGGTTTTCTTATGCAAGTAATGGATAGATGAAAGATTTAAATAATTTATATTTCATGAAAAAGATATGTATATACAAGTATAATGGTTTTATATCTTTGGTTAAGACTTGGTAATGGTTATGTGATTTGGCTAAAGAAGAAATGTCTCTAATATGAGAATGTGATGCTGAATACGTGGTGAACTTGGAGTTGCATTTTGTTTTGATGCTTCATTTGAAGGATAAAAAATATTGAAATGTTTTTGGATCAGATAGATCTTATAAGTTTGATAATTTTTCCATGATGCTCTGCTTTAAAATCCCAATTGTTCTATTAACTTATAGTTATAGATGTTCAACCATGTGCCTTCATCTATAAAGAATCATTTGACACGATGCTTGTGGATAATGTGCAGGGTTAGATTATGACAGTGACTTAAAGAATTATCATATTTTTCTAAAAATGACAGATAGTGGGGTGAGGTCAAGTGACCCACCATGGATTGAAACTGATCTAAGTCCATGTCCTTAGGAACATTGGTAGTTGAAAAGGCTTTATCCATAATTTCTATGTGTGCTGGAGAAATTTTGAGCAATTCAAAATTTGAGATTTGAGCATTCATTCTTTTAAATTGCTTGACAATGTTTTAGTCAGCTATATTAGACAAAGCTAGTTGTTTGGAATTTGATAAATTAGACATGGTTCTAGCTGGTTATTTTTTTCTTGTTGTGGAAGGTTTCTATGATGTTGATTGGTTACTAGATGTAGAAGGGTCGAAAGGACCAGCTACCTTCAGGGTGACCTTAGTCTGTGTATAGGTCACAACATTAGCCACTCTAGACTCTTTTTTGTCTTTCTTAATGATAATGAAATTGTAATATTCAGAAGAGATTGGATCAAGCATATGTATGACGTTATCATCATTGGCACCGTATGTGTGATATATTCTGGAACCTTATTTGGAACTTTCCCCTTTTTCATATTTAGGAAAGGGATTTTTAAATGCTTTATGATCAACATGTGTGGCATGATTATCAACCATAATTGTTTCATTATCAATGAGATCTTGGATCTCATGCTTGAGTCTCAAACAATTCTCATTCTTGTGTCCCTTATTCCTATAAAATTCATAGTAGTCATTATCTCTCTACCATTTTGGTTTCACCTTAACTTCATATGGTCTAGAGTTTTCTGGCATTGCAATCAGTTTATTTTCCAGGAGGGTCTTGAACATTGATTTGTATGATTCACCTAGAGGAGCAAAGTTATGATTGCATTTGACCCAAGGTTTCTCTTTCATGAGTTTACTTATCCCTTTTCAAGGATCTTTAGTAGTATTCTCAACATCTTTTAGGGCCTTTGTGCCACTTGTCAGGTTGAAGACTACTGGCTTTGATTGAGGAGAAACATGGTCAACTACTCTGTCATTTACCACATTTTTGTTTTTGTTCCAATACTTTTTCTTATCCTTGGAACTAGAACCATAAATTATTTCCTTGTAAAGGGTGATTTCTCCCTTTCTAACAAGCACATCTTCTATTTTTAGTGCACTCTTCACTATTTTGTCAAAGGTGGGTGGATCTTACATTTGTATAGGGAAAATGTACTCAAGGATCAATGCATTAATGAATATATACATCTTCTTTGATTAATGTATGAGACGTGGATATCAAGAAAAGACTTTCCTCCATTGCTGAAGAAAATTTTGAAAAGATATCCAGTTTGTCGCTTGGTATTGAACAAATCAATCATTGTCACAGGATGCTAGATGTTATACGAATACTGTTGTAAAAATAGATTGATTGGTTCAACAAAAGTTTTGATTCCTGTGGGTAAATTTGAAACCACTCCATGCCCTGACCACCTAGACTCTGGGGAAACAAGGAATTAATAAATAAAATGCTTGATTTGGGAATCACATCACATGATCCTTCTGTAAACTTCCTTTTACATATAGTAGAAGAAGATGAGGAAGACATAAAAAGGGAGGCTTATGCTCAGATTGAACAAGGCCTTGGCCTTGATGATTATCTTGGTGAGGAAGATGAGTGCACTAGTCATACAAAAGATAAAGAAGCATCCATTCTTGAGAACCATAATAATACTTGTGATGACATGGAGGAGAAAAAATTAGATAAGATTGAAGAAGAATCTGTACGTAGTGAGATTTGCATGGAAATAGGTATAAATGACCATGATGATGAGGAAAAATATCTTCTTAGTACAAAAGAAATCTCATATTTACTAGACATGGAATATAAAAAACATGTTGAGAAGAATGGTCAATTTTTTTCTCAATGCACCATGATAAGAGAGTTGATGGATCAATATATATTTAGGGAGTACTAGATGAAGGAAATTATAACTTCCAAGAATCAAAGAGAGGAGATGAAATAGAAAAGCATACAACATATAAACAAGAAGAAGTTTTAGATGAAAGCTCTCATGGAGATATGCCCAAGCTCTCTATGTTCCTGAATTCATTACTTAAAGAGGAAGAAAAAGAAGATGTGCTTGAGTTCTCTATGTTCCTGAATCCATTGTTTGAAGAAGAAGTAGAGGAAGATATGTCTAAGCCCTTGAATCCATTAGTTGAAGAATATTTTCTATGCAATCAAGTCCATCAGCATCATGATAATAATAGTGGTCCTAGTAATCATTTTGTGGATGATGAATCTCAGAATATGTATGGGGAAGTGTATTCAGAAAATGAGACGTGCATCATTTCATCCTCTAGGAAAAAGTTATATCAGACATGTGAAAATGAGATAGAATTGAATAGACATAATGATGAAAATGTGTTGAAGATTAGTTCTGAAAATATCAGAGTGTCCTATCTGATCAAATTCCTGATAAGAAGATAGTTCCTAAATATGAGATATCTTCAAAACTTTTATGAAAAGAGAAACAATATCTGGAGAATGGAAATGGGGCAGATTATGTGCAAGGAAACATCCAAGAAAGAGAAATTAGTTTAGATATTTATATGACTGATCATATACACAAGGATCCTCCATCCAAAAAAGAATATAGTGCACCTGATTATATATCAGAGGAAAAACATAAATCAAAAGCCATTGCTTGTGTTGATAAAGTGAAACCAATGAATATGGTCCATAAGGATGATGCATCAGATATAGTAAAATACCAGATGTTGGGATTGAATAATTCTGAAACTTGTCTATTTTCAAATAGTCTAGTTGATATAGAAAAGGAACGATATAAAATCATTTTTCAGGAGATTCAAAGTATTTCATGATCAAAATCAGATCTTTAACAGAGGAAAAGAATAATATTAATTTTGGGGGCCAGGGGCCACCAAATTATTTTTAGACAAATATTTGATGATGAAGATAGTTAACTAATGGTCTTCTTCTCTAGAGATAACTAAGATCTTTCTATGCTCACATGGAGCATACGTCCCCAGAAAGAGCCTGTTGGAGCTCTAAATTTTTGGCAAAATTTGGAGTCCTATATAGTGATAAAACTCTAAAAAAATTGCATCCTAAAATTCGTACCCAATAATTGATGATATGATGAAGTACATGAAATTGGATAATACAACATATTAATTTTCAATTAAAAGTTGAGGGATTAGGGAAAGAAGCTATGTGATAGGAATAATCAAAATTCTGCAAGCGAAGGTTTCAAAGATGCTGGAATTTCAACCTACTGTAAAGATGATGTCAACAGAGAAAGAAAATGATCAAATATTGAAAATATAAAAAGGACCTAGTTCAGAAAATCAAATTTCCTATCTCTAGTAAAAATATTAAGTTCTTACAATCTGGTTTGGATTTTTGACAAAATGCAAATCTGAAAGATAGGTAGTTATTAGTTAGTTAGTTGACTAGTTTTTTCTCAAAAATGTTTTCTAAATTTGAATGAAAAATGATGTCTTTTCACCCTAAAGGGGTATGAAAACTATTCAACCACATATATATGTGGTGTAAAATGTAATCATAAAGGGAGAAACACATTGTATAATAGAATTTGATCAAAATTGCAACATGAACTTCAATGTACTAGTTTTTCAATAATAATAAAGATAAGTGCTCTTATTTTTATTTGTGGTTATAAGTTATATGTTTTCAATTAGTCTTTCAGATATTCTATTGTATTAGAGTATTTCACTGTGTTGAATTCCCTGAGTATCATAATTCAAAACTAATATATATTGTTTAAATATCAATTGAAAGATCTGTGTATCTTCTCTTATTTCTATCGGTCTCTTAATTTGAGTTAAATTTAATAAGATTAGTTGTATAGATTGATTTGAATTATAAGTCAAGTAGAATCATGTGAAGTGATAGTCTTTATTTATTAAAAGTAAGTTTTTGAAACTATCTCCGATTGTACGTAAGATTGAAAGTTATCTGACTCTATAGCCCAAGTTTTTAGAAGGCACTGATCTAATCATTATTTGGAAATTATTATATTAGTTCATGCTTTGTAGTTTGTAGATTATTAAATCATTTATTTTAAAGCCTTACAATTAGGATCTTAGTGATTATCATTTTAGTTAAGTTTGATATTAGAAATTATCAGGAGATCTGTTGTTTTCCTCCAAGGATCATTCACCACCTTGGGAGGAACTTTGTTTGTTTGTGTATGGAGTTGTGGGACATAGAAAATTTGATAGTTCAAAGTGAAATCAGGTCTACCAACCTTGGCTTGATTAAGCCAAAATTATAGAGGTATCAAGTGGTGCATCACCATTATACCTGTCAGTTGGCCAAAAGTGAATCCATCATTTTTGGTCACCAACAAGTGTCTTGGGGGAGTTACTATCTCCCTTACACTTGGATTATCCCACTTTTGGTGGTGAACCGGGTAGGCTTCTATTCTACGGAGTCTAGTAAGGATCTTTGTTTGAATACATGCTTTGTGTTTGCACAAGTGAAATTCAAGCGTATATCCCCATAGAACACCTTGGCATAACTATTCAAGTAAACATGATTGATACCGCCAGGGCCCTATCATATACTAGACGAGAGCCAAATATAAGCTCAAATGGTATTCAAATTCCAAGGATTTGGCCCCAAGAAGAAAATTTTATTAATGTGAGTTGGAATGGTGTGGCTTACACCTCGTTCTCACATGGGTTTTTCTCCAAGGGTGAGCATTTTTTCCTACTTAGACAAGCCCATCTAATAGGTACATGTGAAATAAATAGAAAAGCTACAAGGGTCCAGATTTTTTATTTTCCCTCAAAGGTGAAAAGAGCATAATCTCCTAAATTTTTTCTATTCTCAAACACATAGATAGTTGTTCATTTAATAAGTCTTTCATGCGAGGTTCCTAGAAAATATTAATTAAAACATGAAGTTTAGTCATTTCTCCTTAGGCAACCTGCATTCACAATAGTCTGTAGTTGTTGTTGTTTTTTCTCTGTCAAGCGCCCTGCAGAAAGGTTTAGATATAAATTTTATTCAACAAAATGACTTGCATAGAAGATGTAAAAAGTGTGAAAAACTAGAAAGATAAAGCACCCAAGAGTCAGATATCATAAAATCTCACAATTCTATAAGAAAACCTCATTATTTTTCAAAAAAAGATCATCAGATGCTCGTACAAGCATGTACTACTCCTAAAATGAGAATTCCAAATAAGCCATACAAGTCTTAGTTCCAAATTGTACTACATTATGAGAAATCTCGTACGAGCCTGGACAGTCAAAGTACGGAACAAATCTCGAGACTCAAAATTTTATCAAAATGTGTGGCCAAAAATTAAATATTTTGCCCCACCATGGTTGCCAGAAATTTGTGTGTGAAAATGTGACTAAGAAAATAGCACAAACACTTCAACGAATCATTTTTTGATTGGTTAAAAAACTAAATAAATGAAGCACGGATCAACCAAGGTGACTCATTACCTTCTATTAAATAGGAGCATGAAATTGCTCTCAGATCATTACAAATCCAGTGACTTTAGACTCTATCTAAATGAAGAATTTTGAAATATTTAAATTATGTGAAATACAAGTACATCCAATATCAAGCTAAGATTAATCCATTTAAGAAAATGAAAGTAAAATTCCTAAGATTTGATTATACAAATGCAAAATAAGCTAAATAAACTATGATAAGCAATAAGCAATTAACAACTATTTAACAATTTGACAACATTACTCTACTTTGCAAACCTCTTTCTCAGAATAATAGAGGCATGGTTATATAGAAATCTTCTTGAAAATGGACGGACAAGATCGATCAATGAAGAGTGGTTGAGATTCATTCTAAACTAGCACAATCCATTTGCAACTGATTTGACTAGTCGAGAGAATAAGTTAACTCAAAAGACTGATCAGACATTTTAGAAGCTATCCAAGTGGATTTGAAAGTTTCTAAATCGAACATAAGTGGTTGAACAATTAACTAATTTTTTCTAATATAATAATCAGTGAATATTAGGTTAACAGAACTAATTTGATTTGTTTCCAAAATGATAATTAGTTAACTAATTGATGACTTAAGAAAGCACTTTTGAATTAATTAAATGATTTAATACATTTTCCTCCAAATTGTGATACATAATTAATTTTTAATTCCTTTTTGTGATTAATTGAAAACTCTTATTTATTTAATCAACATCCTAAGACACTAATTAAATAAATATTATAAGGTTGATTTAATTCTCAACAACATTAGAATTTAGGAATTAATTAATTAAACAAGATAAGTGTCATGATCGAATGGGACCTAGATTTTAGATCAAAATCAGATTGAGAAGTTGAATTGCCTTAGATTAGGACTTAAGGGATTTAATAAATATTTTTTGTTTTCTTGATGAACAATTGACATTAGGAGCTTAGGGTTTTTTAGACCATTTTTAGTGATTACATTTTCCGGTCTTTGAATTTATGTGAAATCAGCACATTGGTTCAAAGAATAGATAGTGTTCTCCCCTCTATCAGATCTCAAACACATGATTTTTATACCAAATTCATTCTCAACTCTTTCTTTGAATATTTTGAATTTCTCTAATGCCTCATATTTTTCTCTTAAGAATGCTACCTAGGTTAATATAGAATAATCATCAATTAAAAGCATGAAATATATCTAACCTTGTAAGCTTCTTGTTTTGGTTGAACCACACATGTCAATGTGTACAATATCCAACAAAATGGTAGATAACTATTCTTTTCCTTTGAATGATTCTTTTTTCTTCTTTCCTTCTTAACATCCTTTGAAGATAATATTTCTTGGTTTGGTCTATCTTGGAAAATATCTAACTACACTATTTGAATTTATCCTTATCAATGTTCAATGTTAATGTGATACATCCTCCAGTGGCAGAGCCAACTATCATGGGACTATGAAATTAAGCACCTCTTGGAACCTTCTAGTTGATACATATTTCCACATTTCCTTCCAACTATAATAATTGTTCCAGACTTCTTTTGGATCTCACAACCATCATCCTGAAATACAACATCATAACTATTTTCGCACATTTGTCCAATACTCAAAATATTGTGATATAAACCCTTCACATAGTAAACATTATCGGTATTATATTTTCCATCAAAATTAATAGAACCAATTCCAAAAATCTATGTTGTTTGATCATCACCAAATCTAACGTGACCTCCATCATAATCTTCAAGTTTCACAAACTTACTTTTATCACCAGTCATATTATTTGAACATCCACTATCAATCAACCATTCATCTCTATTTATTTTAACATATAATGCAACCTCTGTATAATCATTAGAACCTGAAAAAATGTAAGAGATATCAAATTTGTGTTCTTCTTTTTCAACCAAAAAATGAAAATCTTCTTGATCTGACTCATCATATAAAATACTAGCATTTTCATTAACATAATAGCCCTTCTTATTGAAATTTTAAAATTTTGTTTTTTTCCCTTTTTATAGACACCTAGTTTCTATATGACCAATATTTCCACATCTAAAATATTTAATAGGTAACATACCTTTGTAATTGTTGGTACGTTTCTTTAGCTTCCTTATGAAATTTTCTACAATTCATTTGAATTTTAATTGTCTAGATCATCCTCTGGTTTTGTGTCTTTAAAGATTGTTTCATTTTTCTCCTTCTCTTTTCCAAATTTCCTTCACTCAAAGGAGGAAAAAATGTCAAATATCTTCTCTCTGGTGAACTTCGCATCATAAAATTCCTCAATAGCTTATATCTTGTCATTGTAAATATCCAATAGGGTCATTAGAATCTTCTCCATAATATCTTCATCTGTCAAAGTACCTCCTTGATTTTTTACTTCAATCATGGAACTATCACCTCCCTTAAAATATTTTTCTATGTCTTCACCTTCTTCCATTCTCATATTTACATATCTACGCTTAGTATTCAACTTCTTTGATAATTTAACTCAATAATTTATAATTAAAAGTAAATACCTCTTTAATTCCAATAGTTTGAAGGACCTCCTAAACAATGTTGCTAGGGTTAATGGCTCTTATATCTGGAATAGTCTTTTCTCTTCCATTGATTTTTTGAGAAAAGGAATAAGGTGGAAATTGGGTGATGGGACCAATATTGATTTTTGGGATGATCCTTGGATCCATGACTGCCCCCTTTTAGAAAGACAAGATTGGAAGGACATTATTATCCAAGATAAAAACACTATTGGTTATAAAGTTTCTGACTACAGGCTTAATAATTCTTGGAAGGATCTCTCTAGCCTTGATAGAAGTCTGTCTCCTCTTATGATCGAGTTGCAGTCCTGGTTCAGTGAAGGTAATCATCTTGAAAAAATTGTGTGGAACCTCTCTGCTAATGGTGAATTCACGATGGCCTCTGCCTGCTCTTTCTTCTTCTCCAAGGAAGTTAAGTCTTAGTGTGCAACTATCTAGTATAAACTCCTTACTCCAAAGATTAATTTTTTCTTTTGGATTCTTATCTAGAATAAGCCCCTTACCATTGATAATTTAGTTAAAAGAGGTTTCTGTCATGTTAATAGATGCTTTCTTTGCGATGAACAAGCTGAATCCTATGATCACCTCATGATCCACTGTAGTTTTACCCGGAGAGTTTGGTCCTTGGTTTTTCAAAAATGGAATTTGGCTTGGTTCTTTCCTAACTCTTGGCAGGATTTTGTCACTCAATGGAGATTTCCTTTTGATAATGATCTTTTCAGAAACTTTTGGAATCTAATCCCGCCTCATCTTTGCTGGTGTATCTGGAAGGAAATAAATAATAGAATCTTCAGAGAGAAATTTGCTAAACCTGAAATTATCTTCAACATAATGTCTAGAGCTATTAAGGAAAATTTTAGTACTGCTATAACTAATAGCAAGAGCAAGCTCTGGATTCTTATCCCAGATGTGGATTGGTCTACTTGGAATTTTCCTCTTCACAATCCTCAAGATTGCACCCTAAGAGATTCCTGAGTTTGGATTGCTCCTCCTAATGGTTGGGTAAAAGCAAATTTTGATGGGGCCTCCAAAGGCAACTCGAGTGTCTCTGGGGGTGGGGGAATCATCAGAGATAGCTTTGGAAAATGTTTAGGTGTCATTTTTGTCCCCTTGGGAATTCATTCTAATCATAGAGTAGAGGCCTTGGCCGCCCTCAATACCATCCTACTGGTGGAAGAAATGGGATTCAAAAGAGTCTGGCTTGAAGGTGATTCTTTAAATATTATAAATAATATTAAATATATCAATACCCCATCCTGGACTATCGAGCACTTCATTTTCAAAATTAAAAATATAGTCCAATCCTTTGAGATGTTCCATATATCTCATAATTATTGGGAGACCAATCAGGTTGCTGATTGTCTTGCCAATATTGGAGCCAAAAGTGAGGGGATTCAAAAATGGAATGGTAATACTATGTGTAATGATGCGGTCACCTTATTTATTAATTATGATAAAATCAGGCATAAAGAAGGAGTCATTAAAAGGAGCTTTAATGATATCACTTAATTCATCTCAGATTGGGGTGATCTCGAATGACATTCGAAATAATGCTAAGTACATCTCCAAGATGTGGAATCATTCTCCCATTATGAAAGCCCAAAATTTAATGTGTACCGCTATCATCATTAGTAACTTTGGCCAATTCGCGCATGTGAAGAGGATTGCAAATCAGTTTAACAGCCTTATTATGCCAAAGAACAACCAAAATCATAACATTTCCCATTCTATGAAAAAAGAGCAGGTGAAGTATTCATCCATGGGTGGTGATCTCAGAAGAGAAGAGCCTGCGAAATGCAAGTGGAAGCAGGATAAGGAAGTTTGGAGAATTTTGAAGAAAGGCCATGTTCACCGGTATCTTTAGAGACTCCATGGTTTTGACAAAGATGTCTCCAAAGCCTTTGCTGATGGCTGGGATAAGGGCATGGTGAATCTTGCGGGAAAATATTTTAGCCTCAGCCTTGAGCTCCTATCAAAAATAAATGGTCTCCCGCTGGATGGTCTAAAGTATTCAAAAGAGGTGAAGGTTGGTACCAGAGCTTATAAGAAATTTCCTGTCACTGACGCGGAGAGGGCTCTTCTGGTTAAAGGTAAGAAAGACTATGTTGATATGGATAATATTGACAAAATTTAGGGTTTTGTCATCAAAGTTATAATGGAATACTTCACTCTTGAGGGGAGATTCTCTAGGGTCTATAATTATCATTTTTCCCTAGTTAATCACTTCAGACATGATATATGTATTTCTTTTCCCTACTTTCTCCTTTTTTCGCTTAACCAAAGCATCACTGATTACAGAGTGAAGAACTTCCCTATTCTCCATGTCGGGCTCATTCACCTTATTGCTGAATATGATAGAGACCACATTCTCGATCCTATCCTTGCCCAGATCAAAAAAAGGAAGAATGTCGGTTATCTATCAAAGAATCCTAAACCTAAGAAAGTAATTTCACTCTCTGATATGACCTCCTCTAAGCCTCTAGAAAGGCTGCAGAATGATATAAGCACCCTCGTGATGTCATTACCTCTGAATCTGATAAGAATGTCATGGAGCCCTTTGCTAGCCCTATCCTCTCGGAGCCCGATGGTGTGAAGCTTATTCCCTAGGACATTGAGACCAAGGTTGTTATGAATACTCAGGTGGGTAGTAATATTGTGCCTAATCCCACTATTGAGACCCCTGAGGAGAAGGATTCGGAGGATCCTGAAATTAATAATGCCAAGGATAGTCCCAAGGATAGTCAGGATAATCAGAAAAGAGGGGAGAAGCTTAACCCTGCATTGGAGACTATTAATACTGAAGGTAAAGAGAATAATAATATTGAGGTAGAGGCTGATGACAATAATGTCAAAGAGACTGATACTAATCTTAATGATAGTAATGTAGACAACTCGGGGGATAATAGCTTTAGGGTTTTGGGAGAGGAAAATATGGAATCCTATGATTCCCCCAGCTCAGGGAAGGAGAACAAGGATGAGGATAGTGAGAGAATCCTTCATGGTAGTAAATCCCAACCTCTTCAAAGTGAAAATAGAAAGATGGATTCGCAGGTCAGAAGAACAATCATCATGACCTCCCTTGAGATTGCTAAAAATAAATCCATCTCCAGTTATAATCTGGACAAATGGGTGCATAGTGATTTGGTTGAGCTTAAGAACAGATGTATCAAATTGGAAAATAAGAACTCTATCATCGAGGAAACAATTGATAATTTTAGGAAGGAGTATTCTCATAATGCTAATGCCCGTGTGCTTGATTACAGTTCTGATATGGATGAAAAAATTAAAAAAGTAGTCGAGATAGCTATGATACCTATCCAGGAGAAGAAAAGCAGGAATGAGGAAATGTTAAAACATTTTCTTAGCCTGGTTAATATAGGTATGAAGTCTACTCTGGAGAACTTGAATACTCTAAGTAAAATGTTGGAAGGAAACAAAGATACTATTGACCTCACTGAACCTACCAAGCAAATGGGACCTGGTACCCATACTAGGTCAAAAAAGCATAAGGTTGATGATCAGGACATTCAAAGGCTGAAAGATAATGTGAAGACCATGCAGACTCAGCTGGAGGACTCCAAGATCTTCTTGAAGACTATGTCTTGACCTCGGTGCTGGTGGCTTTATTTCTCTATTTTTCTTCTAGCATTTTTTTCTTTTTGTAATGTAGGTGTTTATTGCTAAATTTGGGAGTTGTCCCTTTGTAGCATGCCCCTCTCCTTGGGGCAACTAGTTGTTCTTTGGGTCTTCATGCTTATCTCTCTTCTATTTTGTAATAGGGTTTTGGGGCCCCTTCAAAACCTATTTTTACTGTAATAAAAAACTCAATCATTTCCTTCATAGATCTCTTTCAACTTTTCCAAAACTTCAATGAGATAACTTTTTTCAACTGAGGTTTTGATAAAGAACTAAAATTAGCATACCTCACCCTTTTATTCCCTTCATGAGCCAAAATATTATCTGTATTAGTAGTACCATTCACCAGTGCAACATATTTTGTCTCAATATCTTTCCAAGTAGTGTAGCTCAGATATTTCAGGTAACCTCTTATCTGCACTTCCCAGAAACTATAGTCACATCCATCAAACATAAGAATTCACAATTTGTGCACCATCATATCTAACTCAAGAGGTTAAGCTCTTGTATGAGGAACCAATGATATAATACCAATTTTTGAACATTCTGGATAACTGATTGGGGAGTGAATCAATTATCATATAATAATTTTCATCAACTTAATAAATCCAGAGCAATATTAATTCAATCAAACTATTATAGAAGATATAAACTTGAAAACACAAAACACAATGAACACCATATTTACATGGAAAGCCCAGGATGTGGAAAACTATGGAGAAGATAAATCACATGAATATAAACACAAGTTAAGGTGATTTTTACAATGAAGGTTCACTTCCAATATGAACATAGGCTCACTATCAATTGGCTCATTGTCAGTTAGGATAACTTACCTAAATAGAAAAACTAACTATTGTTAGAATAACTGACTAGGGGGGTGAATCAGTGGCCTCAAAAATTAATCCTTAAATCAACCCAAAAACTTATTACCAAATTTATAAGTCTCTAGTTATCTTCCTTCCTACAAGATGATTTCCTTGAAATATTAATAACATATAACTACTACTCAGATTAATCTTTCAAACCTTATTATTACTTTTACCGATTAGTAGTCTTTCTATTTACCGAAATATAGTAAATAACTAGTGTATACCGATCAATCCAGATTTACTTATGTGAAATGAAAAATAATAAATTAATGAATCATAAACATATTAACACATGGATTTTTAACATGGAAAACCTATTAAGGGAAAAACTACTAGGACCGGTAACCCCAATTTTCACTCTTCTGTAGTGAGCTCGGTGAAGAGCCAACCCTGTTAAAGGTTACAAATACATTGTTAGGTGTGACCTTGTTAGAGGATTTAAATGAATAGTTTATCACTTAGTATCTGACATCTAATGCTACCATCCTTGATCAACCACTCACTTGGCTTGTCAATAAGTATCGGGCATATCCAATGCTACTTTGTATGATCAAACTTTTTGATACTCCTCGAGATGTATCTCAATTAGAAAAGACTTTTAAGTCCTGCTTGATTAAGAGACTTGATACTTCAATGGTTAAATTGAAATAGTAAATTGATCTGTTCACATATACAACTAGAATTTATTATTTTCAGATCTATTGTTAGTGTATTACCTTTCTGATCAATGTTATCAATTCAATACCTTTGCTCCACACTTTTTTTCTCTGTTATGGTGTATCACTATTTGTCGGTGTCTGCAGAATTTATCTCTTTCCTCAACTTAATTGATCAGGTCTAAATGAAGAATTTCTTCTCCTTTAGAATCTCTTCAGCATCTATTCTCTTGTCACTCCCCTAATTCACATTGAATTAGCTTGTCTCTTATATAGACATGATTTCACCATTTCTTGGCTTTCTTGATCTTGACGTGATCCACAATTCTCACCAACAAAACTCCTATTTTATCTTGTAGAGATCTTCTTTCCAACTTGACTAAATAACTTTAAATCCTTTACTTATCTATGGCTTTATCATGTCAATTAAAACAATGATAAGTACCAGTTAATTCTATTTTTAGCTATTGACAACTAAGCCTTTTGTCATTTCTAAACTCTTTGTTCTATCGGTCAATACTTCAGTCAGTCATCGATGACAACTGATTGTTCTATTAGTGAGACTTCATTTGTCTTTGGGATCTTTGTCCTGTTGTCTATTCATCGGGAAACACTATAAATTTTGTCTATTGGGTTACACTGTGCTTTTTCTTGTTGGGTAACGCTGTGACTTTTCTCATCGGTAATGTTGTGCTTTTGTTCGGCAGATAACACTATGAATTTGTTCTCATTGGTTTACTTTGTCCATTGATGTGCACTCTATCGGTGTATATAGTCACTTTGTGAATACTTAACTTTTATACATTACTGATAGCATAGCCTTTGATTCATTGGTTCTTTGAATTTATTAGCCGTATGTACATGACCATACATATTATATCAAGTTGACATCAATGAAAATACAATACATTAACTGATTTAATGTCTTGCATTAACTTTCTGTGTCTTGGTGATCATCAACTTAGCATCTTCAAACATCCAATCAGTTATAGTTCACCAACTATCATAGTTGAAGGATGGCTAATTGCTGAAAGAAATAATGAATAAGGAAATACACCATTGTAATAATAACTATCAACTGGAATACTAAATAATTATGATATGCTACCTCTGGTTGCACACTTTCACAAATTGAAATTCTTCTTCTCAAGTTAGCATTATTTGTGTTGAGTCATTCTTGAAATTGGGCATTCTAAGTGTGAAGATTGTTTTGAAGCCAAATGTGGAGACATGTTCAAATTGATAAAAACATAAAATCGGCATGGAAAACATTCAAAGGACATCATTTTTTGTATTTTTTGAGTCATCAAATTGGTATTTGCGAAATGGAAAATTTTTGTTGTTTCACGAGGACAGAAAACAAGGATAGACAAGCAATGATTTTTCTCTATTTCGTAAGCGATTGAGTCTCCTGTTATAGATTGGGATGCCTTGCAGGTGGAGTCAAACAGACAGCTAGCACTGGAGCATGTTCGTATTATAGCCTGACGGACCCTTGCACTTTGAGGCCAGGAGCTGGACCAGGTTAGGGTCCTGTGGGATTGTTATGATGAGGTCACGGCTTCATGGGAGGACGCAGCACAGATGAGATCGCAGTACCCATATCTTTTTGATGAACTCCAGGAGGAGGTTCATGCCTAGTGGGGGAGGATGTGAGGCCTCACCCCGACCCATCATAGTCTTACTACTCGATTTCACTTGATACTTTATGTGTTGATACATCGATACACTTTTTGATTATCCTAACAGAGACTCGAGATACTATGTTATGATGATAATTATATTGTGTGGATTTCATTTTGATATAGATTAGACCTAGATTAGATGGTTGTTTTGATTATACATTTTTAGATAAGTGAACTAATGAGAAGATTGAATCATGATGGGACTTGATTATTTCATGGATGTTATGTCATGATGATTATGAAAATTTTATGTTTTAAACCGTTCTGTATGAAAATTTGCAATTGGGAATGTAATCATGCTATTGATTGATGTTGCTAATTATAAATTGAAAATATATATATATATATTGCATGTGATTTTTTTATCTTGGACTATTGATGCTCGAGTTTAGTGTGCAGGAAAGAGAACCATGGAATTATTCAGAGAATCAGGGCTAAACACATGTGAATTGAGTAAGCCAAGGTTTAATCCAATAAGGGATTGAAACCTCATTGTAATGTGATCTTTGTTGCAAACATAATCCGAATGTGTGTTATTAGTTATTACTCATGTTGTTGTTGTTTGGATATGGCATTCTGTATGTAATGTGCAATTGTTAGTGTCACTTGACACTTGTTATGTGCTCATTTAAATTCATTTTTTTTGTAGTCACTTCTAGAGGCCAATAAGAGATTTTAGGGGTCATTTTTGGCATTATTTAGGTACCTTAATGATAGGGGTATGGGTTAGGGAGGTTTTGAACATGTCCTTAATCCCCTAGTGACCTTGGCAACCCATTTTATGACCCATTTACCCTTAG
>MU225616.1:1266577-1303802 GCA_018584345.1 Thuja plicata | reverse complement strand
AGATTTGGTTTTGTTATTGAATTTTTTATCTAGTGGTTAGTGGTCGAAAGTAAATGGGGACTAGAATTTATCAAATAAGTTGTAACTAAGGTTAGAAAACTAAGTGACTTCGAAGACAACCCTTACTATGATAATACATTACTTCCAATACATAGTTATTAATGGTTTTCACTTGCGTATTTAAAGAATTTTGTATGTGTGTTTTGCCCTAGTTTTGGGCATGACAACAAGCTTGCACATTTCAAACCAGTAAGTTATTTCTTCTTCTGAACTAGTAATTTATCACATTTTGAAGAAATACCTCAGAAGAAGGAAGTAAGTGTTAAAAAATAGGCATGTGAAAAGACAAAAGCACCTAGAGATAAACCCCCACAATACACATTACTCAATCTATTGCCAGGGTTAGCAAATACAGAGGCGGGGAATGTCTTTTTAGATGAATGGATAGAACGAGTGTAGGGATTCTACAATTCTAGTTTCTATTAGCTCTTTGTTATGGTTTTTCTATGTGAATAGGAGTGAAAAAGAACCAAGGTGTATCCCTTGGAAATTGGACATGGAAAAGGTCATACTACCAAATATTTTTGTTGATGTTGAGTTAATAAATGTTCTAGCTGAAACTTACAAGCCAAAGACAAGAATGATAAGGAAAGTTGATGGGTCTTCATTGGTAAACATATCTCGGGCATGCATTGAAGAATATTTTGGCTTGAGCAAGAAAGCCCTAACTAAAATTGATAGGGACCAAGCCTCTATAGAGTATTAGAGAATGGTAAGAATTTTGAATTTAGAGAAGTTGCTTATTTCATGAAAGGGGTTTGGATAATCGCACAGTCCCGGTAAACAGTAAGGGTCCACATTTGACAAGGTATTTTATGGGTTTCTTTCAAAATAATTATTTTACATGGATTCAATTATGTGGATAAGATGCTAAATAAAAAATTCCTATAGATTTTATGTATATATCAATGAGAATTCAAAACCATAACTATTATTTAGAATTCAGATTTTGCCACTGAAATTGAAAGGCTCCTACATCAATAATTGATATAATGGAAATCTACTAAGAAATTCAAGAATTACTCTCTACTCTTACACTCGATCTTGTACCAGAATGTTTCAGAGTTTAGAGAATCTATGAGGTTGAATACGTATGACGGGAAAGGGAAAAAATTACCAGTACAGCTGTGGTGCAGAGCCTGGGACAGGAATAGAAGAGACTGTGATTATAACAAGTTTTGAGAGGTGTTTGTGTTGTGGATTTTTCAGGTTACTAGGTCACCAAAAGGAGATAATTCCACCAAAAATCAAAGCATTAATCAAACCTAAAACCTACCTATCTGAGATAAATTGTCCTCATAACTTTGGGGACTGGATTTGCAAGCCTAAATACATATTATTTAGGATATATGGGTGCAGAGAACAACCACACAAACTACTTATTTATGTATCAGAAAGAGTTGGTTTTTTGGAGTTCATGTGGAAAATTCTATGGGTAGAAAAGGAAATTATGGCTTCAATAAGGAAGGGTGCATACATGCCTCATTCTATAAATTTTACTGTATTCACCATTGTGTCAAATATGTTGAATGTGATGAACTATAACTGATTGAATGTTTGAAGATGACAAAGTTGATGATCACCGAGATGCAGAAAGTAAATGCAAGATATTAAATTAGTTAATGTAGTGTATTGTCATTGATGTCAACTTGATATGGTATGATTTATCATACACATAGTGTCACAACAATTAAATATCAGAAGAGACAATTTTTTTGTCATCAGTAATCATGTACACCGAGTGACAATAAACCCTGATGGATAGTGAACCCTGAGCACAAAATTTCACAGTGTTACCTAACAGATAGTGTTACCTGAGTAAGTGATATAGGAGAAAGCGTTATCGAGCTAACTGCTATTGTCATCGACCAGAACTGAAGATGATGCCTGAGCTATCTGCAGTAGTCAATCACAAGTGAAGTGTTGACCAATGAGAACTGAAGTTAGGAAACAACAAAACAACTTAGCTGGTAGGAGCTAAAGATAGAGTTAACTAATTGATTACTTTTTTTCATCAATCAGAAAAAAGCTAAAGATAAGAAGGCGGAATAAAACTAAATCAAGCATGGCAAGCTTTACAGATCAAAAAGTGATCAACAAAGAAAATGAGAAGGAAAAGAAATGGTTAAATCATGTCTATATAAAGAGACAATAAATTCATTGTAAAAAGGAGGAATGATGAAGAGAATTCTGGTGAAGATAAGAAGTCTTCATGTAGATCTAATCATACAGGCTGAGGAATAGAGCCAAGAATTTTGCAGACACCGAGCAACAAAGAATCAAACAATATTCATCGAGAAGAAAGAAGTGGAGAAAAGGAATTGAAAATAACATTGATCAGAGAGGTATTATGGAATTACAATAGATCTAAAAATCTACAAGATTAAGTTGTATTTATGAATAGATCATATACTATTTTAGTTTAACCATTGATTTAGAAAATCTTTTCACCGAGTGGGATTTAACCATCCTTTATATATTGGGATACATTCCAAGGAGTATCAAAAGGTTTTCATGTTGATAGCATAGTGAATTCTAGGTCAAGTGATAAACAGTTAGTTTTAAATCCTCTAACAAGGTCACACTTAACAGTGTGTTTAAAACCTTTAAGAGGGTTGGATCTTCACCGAGCTCACTTTAGAAGAGTGAAATTTTGGGTTACCGATCCCAAGTGGTTTTTCCCTTAACAGGATTTCCACGTTAAAAATCCATGTTTCAAATTTGTATATGATTCATTGCTTTGATTTTTTTCTTTACACATTACTAAAACAAGATTGATTAGTAAACACTAAGTTACTTATTATATTTCGGTAAAGGTTAAGAAAAGATAGGCTGCTATTCGATAAATCTTAAGAAAAGGATAAATAATATATTAACCAAGAAGTATATGTTTGATAAGATTACTTAAAGGCATACATCTTGTAGGACTGAAGATAACTAGAGGTTTTATATTTGTGGTATAAAGTTTTGGGTTGATTTATTGGATTAAAATTTGAGGCCACTGATTCACCCTTCCCCCCCTCTTAGTTATTCTAATAATTGGTATCAGATCTTGTGTGATTGGAAGATATTTTTAAGACTCAAGCTAAAGATCGCAAGATGATAAAAATGGATCTGCCTAAGTTGAACAAGGACAACTTTGCATCATGGAAAATTAGGATAAGACTCCACCTATCAGGTATTGGAAATGATGTCACATAGTACTTGGATACTGAATTCGTGTTACCTATTGGACCTCTAACAGTTGATCGATTGAGATAAAAGCATGAACACAATTCTATGATGATAGAACTTGCTTCCTCACTCTCCAATACTAAATTTGAAGATGTCAAATCATGCACCATTGCAAAGAAAATGTGGGACAAATTGAAGCTAGTACATGGAGGAGATAAGAATGTGCTAAGAGCTAAGGCTGAAAGCCTAAGAGGAAAGTTTGATGACCTAAGAATGAAAGAAGGAGAAAACACCACTCAGTACAGCTATAAAATCAAAGAGGTTGTTAATGCTATCTGAGGAGTAGGAGGTGTACTTGAAGAAGAAAAAGTAGTAAGTAAAATTATCAGAACCTTACTGCCTATTTATGCTATTAGAGTATCTTCTATACAAGAAATGAGAGCAGTAGAAAATAAAAATGTTACTCTAGATAATTTGATTGGTAGACTTATTTCATTTGAGATGAATAACTTTGACAACAATGTCTTACCAACTATTGAGTTTGCATTCAAATCTTCTTTGAAAGTAAGTAAATCAAGTCATAAACACACTATGAGAAATGATAGTGATGACCTAGAACTTGATGATATTGAAGAACTAATGTCTAGAAGATTGCAGGGAGGCAAAGGTAGATACAAAGGTAAATTACCATTGATATTTTTTAATTGTAAAGAGATTAAGCACTTCGCTGCTAGATTCCCTAACAAAAGAAAAGATGACAGAAGCAATGACAGACCTTATGAAAAGAAGTTTGACATAGGTGATGACTGAGATTACCAAAGCAACTGACAATCTGAGAGAAGAGACAACCAAGACTACAAGGAAAAAGGAAATAAGGCTTGTTCCCTGGCTGAGAACAAAGATGAAGCTGAGAATATTGACACCAAATCTGATGAAGATATTTAGGTGGTATTTGATTCTATGAAGGATGATTCAAATGTAGAAGAAATGTATGTTGAAACTACACTCATATCTAAGGTTAGTAAAAATGATGTCTAGATTATTGATAGTGGTTGTACTCACCACGTGACTGGAGATAAGGAAAATTTTGAAAATTTTGAATATTATAATGGTGGATCAGTAAGAATGGGTAATGAATCACTTTGTCCGGTTGAAGGTAAAGGAACCATAATGTTGAATAATCTAATGAGATGTGAAAATGCATATTGGGTGAAAGGACTTAACTATAATCTATTGAGTGTTTCACAGCTAAATAACACAGGACACCGAGTTGCATCTGAGAAAAAAAGACAAAGATCTTTAATGAATTGGGAAGGTTGATCGGAACTGGTGAACAAACAAAAGGTAACCTATTCTATCTTGATGATATTAAGACCACTTGTTTAATGGATAGAAATGAAGAAATTTGGTTGTGGCATAAAAGGTTATGTCATGTGAACTTTGACAACATGGTTATGATAAGAAATAAAAGGAAAGTAAGAGGCTTACCGAGCATGTCAAAATCCAACCATGTCATGTGTAAGAATTGTCAAAAAGGTAAAATGACAAAGTCTAGTTTCAAGAGAAAAACCTAAACATCTATTGCTATTCTAGAGCTATTCCATACTAACCTATGTGGACCAATGATAAAAAAGAGCTACTATGGTGATAGATACTTCATTCTATTTGTAGATGATTATTCTAGAATGATGACTGTTATGTTCTTAAAAGAGAAATAGGAAGCATTTAAGATGTTTAAATGGTATAAAGCTATAGTGGAAAAGCAAAGTGGAAAGGAACTAAAATGTCTAAGATCAGATAGAGGAGGAGAATTTATTTATGATTAATTCACTAACTTTTGTAATGAGCATGGAATTAAAAGATAGGTTTTTGCACTGAGAACACCACAAAAAAATAGAATTGTTGAAAGGAGAAATAGATCAATTGTTGATTGTGCCAGAACATTGATGATTGAGAAATGCATCACACAAACATTCTAGAGAGAAGTTGTAAGTACTTCTTTTTGCATATTAAACCAAGTTCATTTGAAGAAAGACACCAATAAGACACCTTATGAGCTATGGTATGGATACACACCCAATGTAAGTTACTTTAGAATTTTTGGAATTCAATGTTATATTTTGAAAGATGATAGAAATGGAAAGCTTGACTCCAAAGGTGATGAAGGAATATTTCTATGTTATTATACCAAAAGAAAGGCTTATAAATGTCTTAACAAATCTTCTAAAAAATTATTGAAAGTGCAAATGTCAAAGTGGATGAATTTGCTAACAAAAATGATGAGGAAAGAAGAAAGGAACCAGAAGACTACAATAGGTTTGTCTATAGTGAATAACATGAAATTGTACCTGAGAAACAGTGTATCACTCCTGAGTGATAGAATAATGCACCCGAGCATCAGGCTGCAAACACCAAAAATCAGGAAATTGCTCAAAATGATGCATCGAGTGATGAAGACCAAAATGAAGGTCAAGATGATGATCAGAATGATGAACAAAGAGCTAAATCAGTACTTTCCAAGTATGTCAAAAGACACCATCCACAAAAATAGGTCATAGGAGACAAAAAGGTTGGGATGAGAATAAGAAGTCTCTGAACACTAGGTGTCTAATTTGTGATTTTGAGCCTAAATCTGTCAATACTGTACTTGAGAATAAGGAATGGGTTAGTGCTATGAATGAAGAGATTGAGAAGATTGAAAAGAACAAAACATGGACATTAGTACATAGACTAAATGAAAAGAATGTTATTGGTACCAAATGGATATTCAGAAACAAGATGAATGAGAATGGAGAAGTCACAAGAAACAAAGCAAGATTAGTATGCAAAGTGTATGCACAAGAAGAAGGTATTGACTATGGAGAAACCTTTGCACTTTTTGCTAGACTAGAAGGAGTAAGAATTTTACTTGCTTATGTTGAATTCAAAGGATTCAAAGTATACCAAATGGATGTCAAATCTACATTCCTAAATGGAATACTAGAAGAAGAGGTATGCATTGAACAACCAAAAGGGTTTGTTGATCCTAACAAGAGAAACATGGTTTGTAGACTATACAAAGCCTTTTATGGATTAAAACAAGCACCGAGAGAATGGTATGAAAGAATTCACTCTTATCTCATTAGTATTGGATTTGTAAGAATAAGTGATAACAGTAATCTATATTTAAAAGAAGATATTGATGATACCATTCTGATTGCTCAAATATTGGTTGATGATATCATATTTGGAGGTAATGATATGTTATGCAAATCATTTTCTGATGAAATGAGAAAAGAGTTTGAGATGTCAATGTTTGGGGAGATTAAATTCTTTCTTGGTCTATAGATTCTTCAACAATATGTAGGAATCTACTTCACACAATCCAAATACATCAAAGAAGTTTTCAAGATGGAGGACTCCAAGCTAGTCGGAACACCTATGGAAACCGAATGCAAAATAATAAAGGAAGACAAGTCAATATAGGTAAATCAGACCCTATATAGATCTATGTTTGGAAAAATCATGTATGTTGTACATACTAGACCATATATAGCACATACAGTTGGAATAGTTGAAAGATTCTCTGCTGATCCCAAGGAATCACACATGAATGTTGTGAAAATAATTCTAAGATATCTTAAGAATACCAAAGACTATGGTCTATGGTATAAAAGAGAAGGAAAATTTGAGCTTCAAGTCTATACAAATGTTGGTTGGGTTGGGAACATAGATGATAGAAAGAGCACAACATGAGGAGCATTCTTTATAGGTGATAGACTTGTCACATGGATAAGTAAGAACCAAGGGTTCATCTCTCAATCTACTGCAGAAGAATAATATGTGGTTGTTGTTGCAAACTTCTCTAACATTGCATGGATCAAGCAATTGCTGAAAGGTATGAATATGGACATTCTTTAACCAGTGATTATCTATTGTGATAATAAAAGTGCAATATTTCAAAGAACCCTATCATGCATGCTAAGATAAAGCACATTGCTATCAAGTATAATTACTTAAGAGAACAAGTGAAAGAGAAAGAAGTGATACTAGAATATGTGAAATCCAAAGAACAATTGGCAAACATATTCACAAATCCATTGCCTAAAGATACATTTCAGTACCTGAGGAAGAGACTAGGGGTTTGACCCTTGTCTACAGGTCACTAACCTGACTATAAGGTTGTATCAGCCTACACATTATCAAAAGATCAATCATGTTGATGCAAGCTGGGAGAAGGACTAGAATGATATATTAGTACAAGAATGGTACTTATTTGCACTGAATACCAGAGTTATTGTATTGCTGATGGAGAGGAAATTCAAGGAATATATTAGAAAGAGAGATATATTTTTGTTTGGCATTGTTGTCAAAGGGAGAGAGAGATCCAATTATGAAATATATATCATGATCATCCAAAGGGAGAAAAAAAGAAAATATCCATCAAAGAGAGGAACAATCAAAGAGAGAGAAAACATCAGAGAAAGATTCAAAGAAAATCATCAGAGAAAGATTCAAAGAAACATCCATCTAAGGGAGGGAATTGGAAAATTTAACACTTCATATCTATCTAGAAAAGGGAGAAGAGATTCTACAACAAAGGGAGAGACATAATCAGAAGTTTCTACATCTATCCAGTGAAGGCAATAAAGAATAAATAAAGTACTCTGCAAGAATCAAATCTAAGCTAGAAGAGCTTACCAAGAGCCAGATATTTGTATTGGTTATAGAACAAATAAGTTTGGTAGAAATTGATGAACTACAAATGATATATTTCATATTGTATTAGTAGTATGTAGAATGTTGCAATCAATTCCAAAGGGAGAGATTGAAGAACTATAAATGATTGAATGTTTGAAGATGAAAAAGTTGATGATCATTGAGATGCAGAAAGTTAATGCAAGAGATTAAATTAGTTAATGTATTGTATTGTCATTGATGTCAACTTGATATGGTATGATTTATCATACAAAAATTGTCATAACACTTAAAGATCTGAAGAGACAATTTTTTTTTCGTCGGTAATCATGTACACCGAGTGACAGTAAACCCCGACAGACAGTGAACCCTGAGCACATAAGTTCACAGTGTTACCTGATGGACAATGTTACCCGAGAAAATGATAACCAAGAAAGCATTATCAAGCTAACTAGAGTTGTCACTGACCATAACTGAAGTTGATTCCTGAGCTATTTGTAGTAGTCACCAAGAACAACTGAAGTGTTGACCGACGAGAAATGGAGTTAGGAAATGACAAAAAAACTTAGCTGGAAGGAGCTAAAGATAGAGTTAACTAATTGATTACTTTGTTTTCATTAATCAGATAAAAGATAAAGATAAGAAGGAGATTTAAAGCATGTTTTATTCTAGAAAGCAAGGAGATATTTATAGAATAAAACTAAAGCAAGCATGGTGAGCTTTACATATCAAGAAGTGATCAACGAAGAAAACAAGAAGGAAAAGAAATGGTGAAATCATGTCTATATAAAGAGACAAGTAATTTATTATAAAAAGGAGGATTGTTGAAGAGAATTCTAGTGAAGATAAGAAGTCTTCATGTAGATCTGATCATACAGGCTGAGTAACAAAGCCAAGAATTCTGCACACACCGAGCAACAAAGAAGCAAACAACATTCACTAAGAAGAAAAAAAATTGATCAAAGGAATTGAAGAGAACATTGATCAGAGAGGTGTTGTGGAATTACAATAAATCTGAAAATTTGAAAGATTAAGTTGTATTTATGAATAGATCATATATTGTTTCAGTTTAACCATTGATTCAGAAAATCTCTTCACTAAGTGGGATTTAACCATCATTTATATATTGAGATACATCCCAAGGAGTATCAAAAGGTTTTCATGTTGATAGAATAGTGAGTTCTAGGTCAAGTGATAAACTATTAGTTTTAAATCCTCTAACAAGGTCACTCTTAACAGTGTGTTTGTAACCTTTAACAGGGCTGGCTCTTCACCGAGCTCACTTCAAAAGAGTGAAATTTTGGGTTACCAGTCCCAATTTCTTTTCCCCTTAATAGGGTTTACACGTTAAAAATCCATGTGTCAAATGTGTATATGGTTCATTTCTTTGATGTTTTTCTTTACCCATTACTAAAATAGGATTGATAGGTAAACACTAAGTTATTTACTAAATTTTGGTAAAGGTTAAGAAAAGATAGACTATTATTTGGTAAAGCTTAAGAAAGGATAAATAGTATATTCAATGAGGAATATATGTTTGATAAGATTACTTAAAGGCATACATCTTGTAGGACTGAAGATAACTAGAGGTTTTATATTTTTGGTATAAATTTTTGGGTTGATTTATTGGATTCAAATTTGAGGCCACTGATTCACCCCACTCTTAGTTATTCTAATAGAATGAAGTACAAGAATACATAAACATTCACTATAGGTGGGAGAGTGAGAAAAGTAAATATTATGATCCAAAAGGCCATATCCAATCCATGGTGGCCAAGTCTAAACACTAACTGAATATTGATGAAGATTTTATGAGAAATTGTAATTAAACTTCAACTATTATTCAAAGGGTTAAAAGGTGGGGTATCCTATTGAATTTTGAGGTAGAGAGGTTAAAAATAGAGCAGCCCAAATTCTACGATGATGAAAATTTTGAGGCATTGAGAATTGAGAAGTGCATTGAGAATTTTGAAAATTTGTTTGGAAAGAGCCCACAACAAAAAAAGGCCTAAAGAGGTGGAAAAGGTAGTATCTCCTCCTAAGAAAAGGATAAAGTTTATGTTGCATGATTTAGACATAGACTCTCTGCACCCAATGCAACAAGAGGAAAATATTGTCCCACTTGTTGCTTCTGACAATTCAAATGATGAATGCAAATCAGCTGAGGTGGAACATATCTTAAGGGGACTAAGAGAAGAAAAGAAATCCAAACTGATAGCTCCACCTCCTACCTTTCAAGATGAAGTCCATGGTTACATAGTACAAACTTTGGAGGATGATGACCCAATTGATATAAATGATGAAAGGGAAGTTATTTCTATTAGATTCCTCCAGAAAAGTAATTTTACTAAAACACAAAAATTTAAGGACTTCTGCATACAATATAAAATGAAATAATTTGAAGAAAACAAGAAATTAAGACTCTTTAATGTTGAAGAGTCTCAACATGATGCAATGGTTAAGAAAATGATTGATGAACTCGATCTGGATAACATTACTTGCACTATTGAAGAAGCTAGGGACATAGTGATAAAAAGTAACATGTTGATTATGTCAGGGATAACATTGAAGGAATTATTTTTATTGGATCAAGTTAGGAAGTAGGATGATCCCATATTTGTGGAAAATTTTGATACCCTTGAGAAAATTGAAGAATCTGGTTTTGATCCTAAAATAGAGACTCTTGCGACATGGGTTAGCTTCAAGGGTGACAGTAAGCCCAAGTTGATTGAAATAACAAAGCGTGCAGAGGGTATGGCTATTGTTCAAACTGTGGATAGCACCACTCCATTGGATTCAACATCAAAACTAATACATAGATCTATGTTTAACATGGCACAAGCTAAACATATGAAATAAAAACTAGAAGAGCCCCAACACAAGGAAGTAGAAATGAGTACAATGATTAATGAGTTATATTTAAAGATGGTGAAGTTGGAAAATGAACTGTTGCAATATAAGACTCCAAGGTCACGTGGAATATTATTGGCTTTAGATGTTGTTCCAGAGAGATCACAACAAGTGATTCAAGGTTCTGTCAATCAAGAAAATGTCCCTACAGTGTGTGAATGTAATAATTTGGAAGAGATATTATCTTTCAGAGTAAAGGGTATATTAAAACATTGTAATGAGATTTACACAAGTTATAATAGCCTCACATACATGAGGAATTACTTCAAGGAAATCAAACCAAAATTACAAGAGGTAATTCGAAAGTGGTGGCCTTCTCACTTTGAACTAATTCAAGTTCACGAAGTCACAAGGAGAGACCCATATTCCCCTCCCAAAATTAAACTGAATATGCGGATGATAGAATCCATATAAAATAATTTGAGTTATATTGAATAGGAGGACGATAAAGTAAATTAGAAGATATCTTATTTCATTTCAAATAGTCACTGGTCAATCCTGGAGATAATTGATGAAAATGGTAAAGTAAGAGATGGTCAGGAGTGAAAAATGGACTTCAAAAATCTTCCCCAAATGGTTATTGATGAATTGAGAGAAATGGGTGATTTTAACATTGGTGCTTTCAATGATTTCCTTGATAAAATATTTTATTTCAAATTCAAGTTTACTAAGTTTCAGATTGA
This sequence comes from Thuja plicata, assembly GCA_018584345.1. NCBI lineage: Eukaryota > Viridiplantae > Streptophyta > Pinopsida > Cupressales > Cupressaceae > Thuja > Thuja plicata. The sequence continues at coordinate 1,292,298 of MU225616.1, read as the reverse complement.
AACTCGGGTGATTATTGGGAGGAAGTGGCAAGACTTGGTGTTGATTGTCTCTTACGTTTCACATTTCAAATGGACAACACATGTCCAAGTTGTAGGATGGATAATGGAATACTTAAGGAAGCTTGAAAAAATGCCAAAAAAGGATGTCGATGAAGAAATAGATATACTGGATTAGTTGCCTTAGTTTTAGTTTGTTTTGTTTTATTGTAATCTTTAGTGTTGTTAGTTGTAGTTAATCAGTTAGGAATGTTCGTTTCGGTTGGAAGCTTGTTTGCATCCCACATTTTTTGTATAAAATGGGATACCATGGCCAACATAGGGGGATTGAGAGAGATTTTATTATTAAGACTGATATTATGAAATTATAATGGATTATATATTGGGGTAGTTACTGCAATAGATGTACGAACCAATTGTATTCACTCTTTTACTTAATAAAAAGAAAAATTGTTTCCTGTCCAAGGTTGAAGAAGTGAATTCATTCTATTTTACTGGATTTCTCCTTTACACTTCCAATTATAGATATTTTCTTCTTTATAGTTAGATATCAGAGAATTGAAATATTTTGAATATTAATTTTTGAATATCAAGGCCTATATATGAATTTCTTGTCTATACAACTACTTGTCTAATTGGTATCTCTTCGAGGAATTAAATTCAAGTAGACTAAAATTAATATCAGAATAAATTCATCCTTTATGTCACTGGGGAAGAAATTCAGAGTTGAAGTGTAAAGTGTACATGATAATTTAGGTAAAGTTTGACTACTATCTACCCAATTAGTTGGATAAGGGATTGGCCTATGTATTCTTTCAAAAGAGGTTTTTTGCATTTGTGAGAGCACTGAAGTTTTTTTATTCCTATATATTTGAATTATCAATTTTTAATATCATATCTAAGATCATTCCATCATACATTTTAATTCTATTTTACAAAGCATTCAAAAGTGCTCATAACTTTTAAGCACAAGTAAGAAGTGTATTTTCTTATTTTGATTAGTCTCAAGGAATATTTGCCACCTTGAGAAATCAAACAAGTTTAAATTTTCTATATAAATACACCTTTGTGTTTGGGGTGAGGGTTTACCCACCTAGGTTTAGCGAAGCCTGAAGTGTAGGGGAATTAGACTATTCTCATTCATTGGCCAAGACTGATTGAAGCAATCTAGGAGAATTAACAAAAGTTCTTGGATTTCCAATCTTTGGTTTTGGGAACCAACAGAATGGTGACTCTACTAGGGATTATTCATATGAATATTATTGAAAGTGTGCCTAGAAGCTCTAGTAGTTTTCTAAATATTGAATTGTCCAGTTTGCTTCATTTGAGTTACAAAACAATTTGTTGACTCTGCTTGGAAATCGTTGACAGAAGATATCTTAAAATATTTTGTGGTAAGGACATACTCTACTAGGAGAGAGGACTTATAAATTAGTAAGTATTATCCTTCAGAAAAGAAGGTGGCAACTCTACATATTTGATATAGTAAAAAATTGGTAAGCTTAATTTTTTATAATACTTATGTGGGGTAGGAGATCCTTAGATCAAGATCATATTGAATTGGATCTGAGTAGAAGTCTGGGGAAAGGAAGAAAACAAGTTTCAAATATGTTTTACACTAGACATAAGAGGTTCCCTGATAAGGAGAATACTTGTTTCAATGAATAAAACCAATCATGAGATCTAAATAATTTTAAAGATAATAGTAATCCCTTCTGCTTTGAAGGCACAGAAGATCAAAATCTAATGTAGGAGGTAGAAGGAGAGATAGAAGAATATTATGATAAGGACCAGGCTACATATGCTATGTTAAGTAAACTAACCGAATATGGTAAAAAGATTCCAAAGGTTACTAAAGCTTTCAAAAGATTGCCTAGTGAGGCCTTGGATAGGTTAGAGATAAAAAGAAGTGATTTAATTATGATACCTGATGATAATGATAATGAAGAAAGAATACAATAATAGATAACACCAAAAATGGATGGAGTTCCAAAATATAACCCTCCACATAGAAAAATGGAGATCAATTTTTCAACAACAATCATGATAATCCATTATTTGAATAGGAAAGAAGAGGAAGGTGTGAGAGAAAAAGCAATGGAAATGAAAAGGGTGTTCATGGTAGATAACCAAACAATGGGGAAAATCATAATCGAGGTAACCCAAGGTAGAAAAATATGGGAGATCAATATAGGGATTATCAAAATCACCAAGGCACGAATCACCGAGTTTCTAGAGGGTAGAATGGGAATTGCCATAATATGGGCCAAGGAAGAAGAGCTCATATGGTGATAGAAAGATATAGGAAACTAGATTTCAATGGGATAGTTGGTTACCCAAACCCTATATCAAATGAATTAAGAAATGACATTCCAAAAATTTTAGGGAATGGAGTGGAATCTACTTAGCAACATACTATAAATTTAAAAAACATTATTGAAGAATTAGAGGAGAACAATGATGATGTTTTCATGAAGTTGTTTTTCTAGTCATTAACTGAAGATGTTGTTTAATGGTATAGGATATTTCCTGATGGATCTATCTCAATTTGGTGTGACTTTGTAAATCAATTCATTGAGAAATTTGGTGATCATAATGATACATCTTTCACATCTCATAAATTGACTAGAATTAAAAAGAAATTTAATGAATCAATTGCAGAATTCAATAAAAGGTTTAATAAATTATTAAATAGAATAACAAGAGATATAAGACCTATTGATTCTTTCTTGATTGATTTCTATTTAAGTGCTTTTGATAGTAAAATAAATTATGAGATCATATCATATAAACCAACGACATTGTTGCAAGCTTTCAAAGTTGCCACTACTATTGAGAATGATAGAAAACCCGCTAAGAGAATAAATAAAAGGGATAACACTAAGTTACAAAATCCAAAAGCCCCTAAAAATGATGATCTTAAAGAAATGATGGACATGTTTAAGGTGTAGACACCCTAAAATGGACAGACTTGCGACTTTACATTAAAAACACTAATTATCATCTATTAATTAATAGTTTTTTAATCGTTAATTAATCAACTATTTTATTCTAAATTTATTCCCCAAATCATCTAATCAAATCTCCAAAAGTAATTAAATAATTAATTTTATTTAATTAATTAACCTTAATTGATTTAGTTTGATTATTTAATTAATTAAATTCAATTTCCTAAAGTTTAAATTGAAATATTTAAACTTAATAATTAATTTCTTCCAATTAAATTAATTTAATTTCATTCAATAATGCAATTCTAAATAAAAAAGAATTCAATTATCTCACATGTTGAAAAATTTAATTTCAAAAATAAATTAAGTATTCAATTATCTTCAAAGAGATAAATCCCAATCATATCACATGGGTTACTCCACCCACCTCTTAAGTTCACATGGGTTTCTCCACCCACCTCTTCAGTTCAAAAAGGTAACTCAAAATTATCTCTTCAGTTAACCAAACTCTATCTCCTCTCTTAGTTGAAGAGGTGGAGTTTACTGATGGCTTCTCTAGTTCCCTTTGATCTCAACCATTCATCTTCCTATCTCTGGGATTGATCTCAACCATTCATATCATTCTCAACTCCTATATAAAAAAAACTTCATAACCATTTGAAGGATCCAATATTTCAAGCTCACATGTGCCATTACTCTATCAGATTGGTTCAAGCATCAAGCCATCTTGTGATCACACACACATTCGATATCATATTTTTGACACTCCCAAGTCATAGACGCTGCCCACACCAATACTAAGCATCACAAATAGTGTTTCGGAAGGAGTAGAGAGAGACAATAGAAGCTTCAATAAATTGGGTTTGCATTCATTTGTTTTCCTCTTATTTTCTTGTGCATTTTATTGATTTGTAGTTTTGTTATTAGTACCTTCTTTCTATCGATTTCCCCCATTGTGAATCGGTGCTACTAACCCCTCGTTAAATTGAGAGTGTTACAAATTTGATCTATGCATACAAAAGGATATGAAGATGAAATAGGGAAGGAATGATAGGCCATCATTCCCTAAAAATGATAGATTCATACTGCAAGATATGCCCTATAATACAAATTGGAAGGATGGTAAACCTGAAAGGAAAAACAATACTAAAGAAACACCTGATCCACTGAAAAGAAGTAACTATTTTTGGCAAGTTGAGATCAAGACCAAGCCAACAGTACTGACAATATCCATAATTGGTAGTTTTTGAGGATGACAGAGATATAATCAGATTCTTTGCTTGTGAAGAGCAGTATAAAGACCAGATGATAGACTTGAATTCTCATGTTGAGATGAAATACGGGAACAAAATGATTTTCATGAAAGAGGTGGTTCATTTGAAAATAAATAAGATTACCAAAGGCCTTGTTACGTTGGAAAGGATATTTGATAGTAAGGATAGAGTGGAGGTGAAATTTAAAAGGAATAAGGCTGAGGAAATAGAAGAGGTAAATTTGGGGAATGAATATACTCCTAAGGAAGTCTTTATCAGTAAAAAGTTAACCAAAAGAATCAGAGAAGATATTATTATCTTTTTAAGGAGGTATAGGTATGTATTTTCTTGGTCTTATGATGACCTCAAAGAAAATAGGGAAGACCTTTTTCAGCATGAAATCTGACTAAAGCCATATGTTAAACCCTCTAGGCAAAGGTAGCACCCTATTAACCCAACTTTGGCTCTAAAAGTGAAGGAAGAGATGATTAAGATGAGAGATGTTGGTATTATAAAACTCATCACACACTCATCCAAGGTGTCAAACTTAGTGCTAGTAAGAAATAAGAATGGTGATATAAGACTATGTGTGGATTTCATAAATTTAAACATATCATCACTCAAGGACAATTATGTCATGCCTAACATGGATGCACTATTGCAGAAAGTGACAAGAAATGAATTATTATCTATGATGGATGGGTTTTCTAGAAACAATCAAGTAAAGGTAAAGAAACTTTTACTACACCATGGGGAGCCTATGTATATGCTAGGATGCCTTTTGGACTGACCAATGTAGGGGAAACATTCTAGAGAGATGTGGATGTAGATTTTGAAGATTTTGTTGATATCATTATGGTAATTTACCAGGATGACTTGACTGCATACTCTAAAAGGGTTGAAGACCATTGTAAGCACTTAAAAAATATTTTCAAGAAGGCTCTTGAATATGGAATATCTCTTAACCCTAAAAAAATTCAATTTGGGGTCACTGAAGGAAAGTTTTTGGGACATATAGTGTCAAAGGAAAGTGTTAGAATAGACCCAGAAAGAATCAAAACTATAGATAAAATAAAGATTCCAAAAAATGTTAAAGACATCCAGTCATTTTTTGGGCAAATAAATTTAGTCAAGAGATTTGTGTCTAATTTTTTTGAGATAGTCAAACCCATTGCAAAAATACTGAAAAATGGAGCAAATATCAAATGGATAGATGAATCATTAGAGGCCTTTTCCAAAATAAAACAAGAAATTAAAGAGGCTCCAGTTCTCAAATCGCCTAATTTTTCAAAACCATATCAATTATTCTCCTTTGCATCTTATCACACAATCGTAGTTCTTATGCTTCAAAAGAATGATGGAGGTCATGAATAGCCAATCGTTTTTTTTAGTAACTATCCAATTGGCTGAATTAAACTATGAAATTAATGAAAACAAGCATATGCTCTTGTTAAAGCTGTTAAAAATTTTAGGCAATATTTAGTAGGAGATAAAATTGTGGCTTATGTCCCCAATGCATCTATTAAGGATATATTTAGATAGTCAGAGAATACTGGTAAGATATGTAGATGGGTTAATCAAATACAAGAATTTGATATAGATATCCAAATAACCAAATTAGTTAGGGGACTTGGTCTTGCTAAACTCATGGCTGAATCTAATTTGGAAGTTGTTCAAGTGAATCAGATTGAGGTAGAAAATGTAATGGTAAGCATTAAAAGATGTTTTTGGTATACTGATTTATTTTATTATCTAAGACAAATGAAATGTAAGGAAGGATTAACAGATAGACAAAAGAGGAAGATAAAATTGAAAGCATCTAGATATGTGTTAATTCAAGGTGATTTCTATTGGAAAATAGATATGGCATCCTTTTGTTTTGTTTGGATATGTATCAGGCAGAAAAAGGTCCTAAAAGAGTTACATGAAGGAGTTTGTGGGGATCATTTCTCAGTTAAGACTACTGCCCATAAAATTATAAATGGCAGGTATTATTGGCCCTATCTTTTCAAGGATTTTCATATATATATTAGAAAATGTGAAGCTTGTCAAAGTTTTTTTGGTAAGTAAAAGTATGATGGAGTACTGCCATTAAGTCCTTTGAATATTGAGGAACTTTTCCCAATGTGGGGAATAGATTTCATTGGCAAAATCACTGATAAATCTAGTGGAGGGCATAGATGGATCTTACTGGCTACTGATTATTTCACTAAGTGGGTAGAGGATATACCTACTAGACAGGCTACAAGTAAAGTAGTGACCAAATTTCTAACAGAAAACATTCTAACCAAGTTTGGGGTGCCTCATAAGGTTATATGTAACAACAAAATGTATTTCAAATCTAAAGAGTTCTCTAACTTTTGCAAGTCCTATGGGATAAATTTTTCTCACTCATCACCTTATCCTCCACAAGGAAATGGTCAAGTTGAGTCAAGTAATAAGAACATACTGAAGATTATAAAGAGAATGGAGAGAAGTAATAAAAGGGCTTGGGATTCAAAGCTGAATCTGGCATTATGGGCTGATAGAATTACTATTAAGAAATCAACAGGTTATGCTCCTTATGAATTAGTTTTTGGGAAGAAAGCTAGAGTTACTGTGAATAATATGCTTCATGTCTATAATTTTGTAAAAGATGAGGAATTGGAAGAGTTAGACTTCATGGAGGATAGGATGGTTCAACTTACAAAGTTAGAATAGATTAGAAGGGATGCTCAAGAAAAGAATATTAAGAGGCAAAAGTAGGTAAAATTGTTGCATGACAAAAGAGAAACTGATCGTTCTTTTCAAGAAGGCAAATGGGTCTTGAAATGGTTCCCAAAGACCAAGACAAAGGAAAACATGGAAATTTTGAGGCTTTATGGATTGGACCATACATCATTGTGGATAAGGCAAGAGAGAATTCATAACTATTGCAGGATTTTAAATGGAGTATTCAAGATTTTCCTGTGCATGGGTGGTATTTAAAACATTTCTTTTTTTGAGATGTCCAGGGAGTATCTCTTTTTACATTCTTGATGTTTTATTTTGTTTTCTATTTTAATTTCTTTTTTCTTTTCTTATATTTTGTGTTTTTCTTTCTAGAGATAACTAATTTCCTCACTATCCTCACAAGGAGCATACATCCCCAGAAAGAGCCACTATTGAGTCATTCTTGAATTTGGGCATTCTAAGTGTGAAGATTATTTTGAAGCCAAATTTGGAGACATGATAAAATTGCTAAAACATAAAATTAGCATGGAAAACATTTGGAGGACATCAATTTCACTATTTTGTGAGTCATCAAATTGGTATCTATGAAATAGAAAAATTTTGTTGTTTCGTGAGGACAGAAAACAAGGACAATGACACAACAATTTTTTGTTATTTCATGAGCAATATAAAGGGAAGTAGCGAGATAGAGATTTACATTATTTTTTAAGGATATTTTTCATGAGTTATGAAATGGAGAAAAGTAAATATTAATGGAAGCTCACAAATTTAAGGTGAGTTGACATGTTTTTTGCATGCTCAAAGCATCTCATAAGAAGTGCGGGAATTAATAGGCATTAAATTGAGAAAATTTGAAAGCCTAACTCAGATTGTCAAACGTAATGAAGAATGAATCTGAGTAAGTGTACAAAGTGGAGCCATCGAAGAAGACACAAGCTTGCACATTTTGAACCAGTAAGTGACTTCTTCTTCTGAACTAGTAATTTATCACATTTTGAAGAAATGCGTAAGAAGAAGGAAGTAAGTGTTAAAAAAGAGGCCCATGAAAAGACAAAAGTGCCTTGGGATAAACCCCCCAAAATACACATTACTCAGTCTACTACCAGGGTCAGTGAAAATAGGGGTGAGGAATTTCTTTTTAGATGAATGGAAGGAGTGTAGGGATTTTACAATTCCAATTTATGGCAGATCTTTGTTCTAGTTTTTCTATGTGAATAGGAGTGAAAAATAACCAAGATGTATCCCCTAGAAATTAGACCTTGCAAAGGTCATAATGCCAAATATTTTTGTTGTTGTTGAGTTAATAAAGTTTCTATCTGAAACTTACAAGCCAAAGACAAGAATGATAAGGAAAGTGGGTTTGCATTCATTTGTTTTCCTCTTATTTGCTTGTACATTTTATTGATTTGTAGTTTCATTATTAGTAGCTTCTTTCTATCAATTTCCCCCATTGCGAATCGATGCTGCTAACCCCTCATTAAATTGAAAGTGTTACAGATTTGATCCATGCATACAGAAGGATATGAAGATGAAACAGGGAAGGAATGATAGGCCATCATTCCCTAAACATGATAGATTCAGACTGCAAGATATGCCCTATAATACAAATTGGAAGGATGGTAAACCTGAAAGGAAAAAAAATACTAAATAAATACCTGGTCCACTGAAAATAAGTAACCATTTTGTGGAGATTGATCCTTGGTGTGAATCTTTCACATTGCCACATTCTCTGATAATTGTTTGGTGGCTCAGAGATTACAAGAGGATGAAGATCATAGTGATGACCAACAACCCACAATAAATAATGTCTCAGCTGAACCTATGTGGGGGGAGATGATTATTTCTCTTTTGATGAGGAATATGCATTCTATGATGATATCAATAGAATATATCTATGTGATAGGTAGAAAGGGGATTTTCCAGTGAGTAGAAAGCTAAAAAATGAAAAAAAGAAAGCATACACTATTGCAGAAATTGAAGAAGCAAGGAGTGACTACAGGTTGAGGAATATAATAATAAACTATGATCAAGGAAAACCCACTGGAGTATTTGTTAAGACACCAAAGTAGAAAGCTATCCAAGTCGATGCTTTGAAGACTAAAGACAATACCACAAAGATTGGTTAGCAAGTAGATCATCATCAAGCCCCAAAACTAATGAAACCAAAAGAAAAGGTAAAGATTAGTAAATGTGTTCCCAATAGCAATACTTTTTTATCAAATGCTTTATCGCAGGTAAAAATTTCTATCCCTTTATTTGAAATGATGAAAATATCTGAATACAAAGATGAGAATTTAAAAGTGTTGTCTGATGTAGGTGAAGTTCTTAAAGAGGACTCTAATAAGAAAATAGTAAATGAAGAACCACCAGTTGTTTATTTAGGAACCACTATTGCTCAGATGGAACACAAGTTGATCCTTTTTATCTCACATTAATAATTAACAATAAACTTGTTAAGAATTGTATGATAGATTTAGGAGCACCAATTAATATCATGACATCTGAAGTGATGAAGGAGCTTGGAATGAAAGTTGATACACCTATGGGAGATGTTATTCCATGGATAATAGGTCTATACCCGTTGTTTGTATCATGAAAAATGTATAATTTAAATTTCCTACTTGTCCTAAAGCATCATATAAAACTGATATTACGGTTGTAGAAGTTCCTGCTAACTATGGACTTATTTTATCTAGACAATGGTCTTATTTAGTAGGTGGTCATATTCAATTATATTTTTCTTATGGTACTATTACAGTGGATGGCAGGGAGATAAGGATAAATATGGAGCCAAGATATCTATATATAATTGAAGAGGACACCTTGTCGGAGGCAATAAATTTTTTCCACTCAGATATGGATAATTTCCAGGTAGGCATTACTAAACCTATTTTAAATACTAACCTAATTGGATTATGTGTGAAGGAAAGTTATAAAGACATCAGGCACATGTATTTTGATGGAGCTTGTAGTAAGGAAGGTAATGGTGCTGGTGTGGTTTTTGTTTCACCACAAGGTAAGTCTTTTAAGTATTCTTTCTACTTGAAGTTTGAATGCACTAATAATATAGCTGAGTATGAGGCCCTATTGATAGAATTGAACATTTCTATTAAACATGGGATTAATATCTTATATGTTCATCGTGATTCTGAGATAATTGTATCACAAGTAAGAGACAATTTTATTGATAAGAATACAAAATTGAAGGTATATAGAAATCAAATTTGGGATAATCTAGAATTCTTTAATGCTTTCTCTATAGAATCGATTGATAAGTGTAAGAATTTTATTGTCCATTTCATAGATAAACTTGTTGTGAGACATATTAGTATCCATTTTGATGAACTTGTGCAGGTTGAGACCAAGACCAAGCCAGCAGTACCTGACAATATCCATAATTGGTAGATTTTGAGGATGACGGATATATAATCAGATTCTTTGCTTGTGAAGAGCATTATAAAGACCAGATGATAGACTTGAATTCTCATGTTGAGATGAAATACGGGAACAAAATGATTTTCAAGAAAGAGGTGGTTCATTTGAAAATAAATAAGATTACCAAAGGCCTTGTTACATTGGAAAGGATATTTGATAGTAAGGATAAAGAGGAGGTGAAAGTTAAAAGGAATAAGGTTGAGGAAATAGAAGAGGTAAATTTGGGGAATGAATATACTCCTAAGGAAATCTTTATCGGTAAAAAGTTAACCAAAAGAATCAGAGAAGATATTATTAGCTTTTTAAGGAGGTATAGGTATGTATTTTCTTGGTCTTATGATGACCTCAAAGAAAATAGGGAAGACCTTTTTCAGCATGAAATCCAACTAAAGCCAGATGTTAAACCCTCCAGGAAAAGGTAGTGCCCTATTAACCCAACCTTGCCTCTAAAAGTGAAGGAAGAGATGATTAAGATGAGAGATGTTGGTATTATAAAACTCATCACACACTCATCCAAGGTGTCAAACTTAGTGACAGTAAGAAATAAGAATGGTGATATAAGACTATGTGTGGATTTCATAAATTTAAACATATCATCAGTCAAAGACAATTATGTCATGCCTAACATGGAAGCACTATTGTAGAAAGTGACAGGAAGTGAATTATTATTTATGATGGATGGATTTTCTAGCAAAAATCAAGTAAAGGTAAAACAACTTTTACTACACCATGCGGAACTTATGTATATGCCAGGATGCCTTTTGCATTGACCAATGTAGGGGAAACATTCTAGAGAGCTATGGATGTAGATTTTTTTAATATCATTATGGTAATTTACTAGGATGACTTGACTGCACACTCTAAAAGGGTTGAAGACCATTGTAAGAACTTAGAAAATATTTTCAAGAGGGCTCTTGAATATGAAATATCTCTTAACCCTAAAAAAATTCAATTTGGGGTCACTGAAGGAAAGTTGTTGGGACATATAGTGTCAAAGGAAAGTGTTATAATAGACCCAAAAATAATCAAAGCTATAGATAAAATAAAGATTCCAAAAAATGTTAAAGACATCCAGTCATTTTTTGGGCAAATAAATGTTGTCAGGAGATTTGTGTCTAATTTTGCTGAGATAATCAAACCCATTGCAAAAATGCTGAAGAAAGGAGAAAATATCAAATGGATAGATGAAGCATTAGAGGCCTTTTCCAAAATAAAACAAGAAATTAAAGAGGCTCCAGTTCTCAAATCGCCTGATTTTTCAAAACCATGTCAATTATTCTCCTTTGCATCTTATCACACAATCGTAGTTTTTATGCTTCAAAAGAATGATGGAGGTCATGAATAGCCAATCACATTTTTTAGTAACTATCCAATTGGCTGAGTTGAACTATGAAATTAATGAAAAACAAGCCTATGCTCTTGTTAAAGCTATTAAAAATTTTAGGCCATATTTAGTAGGAGATAAAAGTATGGCTTATGTCCCCAATGAATCTGTTAAGGATATATTTAGACAGTCAAAGACTACCGGTAAGAAATGTAGATGGGTTAATCAAATACAAGAATTTGATATAGATATCCAAATAACCAAATTAGTTAGGGGACTTGGTCATTCTAAACTGATGGCTGAATCTAATTTGGAAGTTGTTCAAGTGAATTAGATTGAGGTAGAAGATGTAATGGTAAGCATTAAAAGATGTTTTTGGTATAATGATTTATTTTATTATCTAAGACAAATGAAATGTAAGGAAGGATTAACAGATAGCCAAAAGAGGAAGATAAAATTGCAAGCATCTAGATATGTGTTAATTCAAGGTGATTTATATTGGAAAAATAGATATGGCATCCTTTTATTTTGTTTAGATATTTGTCAGGCAGAAAAAGGTCCTAAAAGAGTTACATGAAGGATTTTGTGGGGGTCATTAATCAGTTAAGACTACTGCCCATAAAATTATAAATGTTGGGTATTATTGGCCTTGTCTTTTCAAGGATTTTCATATATATATATATTAGAAAATATGAATCTTGTCAAAGGTTTTCTGGTAAGTAAAAGTATGATGGAGTACTTCCATTAAGTTCTTTGAATATTGAGGAACCTTTTCGAATGTGGGGAATAGATTTCATTGGAAAAATCACTAATAAATCCAGTGGAGGACAAAGATGGATCTTAGTGGCTACTGATTATTTCATTAAGTGGGTAGAGGATATACCTACTAGATAGGCTACTAGTAAAGTAGTGATCAAATTTCTAACAGAAAACATTCTAACCAAGTTTGGGGTGCCTCATAAGGTTATATGCGACAACAAAATGTATTTCAAATCTAAAGAGTTCTAAATTTTGCAAGTCCTATGGGATAAATTTGTCTCACTCATCACCTTATCCTCCATGAGGAAATGGTCAAGTTGAGTCAAGTAATAAGAACATACTGAAGATTATAAAGAGAATATAGATAAATAATAAAAGGGCTTGGGATTCAAAGCCGAATCTGACATTATGGGCTGATAGAATTACTATTAAGAGATCAAGAGGTTATGATCCTTATGAATTAGTTTTTTGGAAGAAAGCTAGAGTTACTATGAATAATATGCTTCATGTCTATAAATTTGTCAAAGATGAGGAATTGGAAGAGTTGGACTTCATGGAGGACAGAATGGTTCAACTTACAAAGTTAGATTAGATTAGAAGGGAGCTCAAGACTAGAATATTAAGAGGCAAAAGTAGGTAAAATTATTGCATAAAAAAGAGAAACCGATCATTTTTTTCAAGAATGTGAATGGGTCTTGAAATGGAATGCCAAAGACCAAGACAAAGGAAAACATGGAAATTTTGAGGCTTTATGGATTGGACCATACATCATTGTGGATAAGGAAAGAGAGCATTCATAACTATTGCAGGATGTTAAAGGGAGTATTCAGGATTTTCTTGTGCATGGGCGGTATTTAAAAAATTTCTTTATTTGAGATGTCCAGGGAGTATCTCTTTTTACATTCTTGATGTTTTATTTTGTTTTCTATTTTAATTTCTTTTTTTCTTTTCTTATGTTTTGTGTGTTTTTTCTTTCTAGAGATAACTGATTTCCTCACTATCCTCACAAGGAGCATACATCCCCAGAAAGAGCCACTGTTGAGTCATTATTGAATTTGGGCATTCTAAATGTGAAGATTAGATTGAAGTCAAATGTGGAGACATGACCAAATTGCTAAAACATAAAATCAGCATGGAAAACATTCGGAGGACATTAATTTTTCTATTTTGTGAGTCATCAAATTGGTATCTATGAAATAGAAAAAAAAAAAAAAGTGTTTCGCGAGGACAGAAAATAAGGATAGCGACACAACATTTTTTTGCTATTTCATGAGAAATATAAAGGGAAGTAGCGAGATAGAGATTTACATTATTTTTTAAGGATCTTTTTCATGAGTTACGAAATGGAGAAAAGTAAATATTAATGGAAGCTCGCAAATTTAAGGTGAGTTGACATGTTTTTCGCATGCTCAAAACATCTCGTAAGAAGTGTGGGAATTAATAGGCATTAAATTGAGAAAATTTGAAAGCCTAACTCAGATTGTCAAACGTTATGAAGAATGAATCTGAGTAAGTGTACAAAGCGGAGCCATCCATGAAGACACAAGCTTGCTCATTTTGAACCAGTAAGTGATTTCTTCTTCTGAACTAGTAATTTATCACATTTTGAAGAAATGCATAAGAAGAAGGAAGTAAGTGTTAAAAAAGAGGCCCATGAAAAGACAAAAGTGCCTTGGGATAAACCCCCCAAAATACATATTACTCAGTCTACTACTAGGGTCAGAAAAAATAGGGGCGAGGAATTTCTTTTTAGATGAATGGAAGGAGTGTAGGGATTCTACAATTTGACTTCTGGCAGATCTTTGTTCTAGTTTTTCTATGAGAATAGGAATGAAAAATAACCAAGGTGTATCCCCTAGAAATTAGACTTGGAAAAGGTCATAATGCCAAATATTTTTTTTGATGTTGAGTTAATAAAGTTTCTAGCTGAAACTTTCAAGCCAGGGACAAGAATGATAGGGAAAGTGGATGGGTCACCAATGGTAAACATATCTAGGGCATGCATTGAAGAATGTTTTATCTTGAGAAAGAAATCCCTAACTAAAATTGATAGGGAACAAGCCACTATAGAGTATGAGAGAATGCTAAGAATTTTGAATTTTAGAGAAGTTTCTTATTTCATGGAAAGGGGTTTGGATAATCGCACAGTCCTGGTAAATAGTAAGGATCCACATTTGACAAGGGATTTTATGGGTTTCTTTCAAAATACTTATTTTGCATGGATTAAATTATGTGGAGAAGATGCTAAATCAAAAATTCCTATAGATTTTATGTCTTTGTAAATGAGAATTCAAAACCCTAACTGTTATTGAGAATTTGACATTGCCACTTAAATTGAAAGGCTCCTACATCAACAGTTGATACAATGGAAATCTACTAAGAAATTAAAGAACTACTCTCTGCTCTTCCAATTGATCTTGTACCATAATGTTTCATATTTTAGAGAATCTATGAGGTTGAATACACATGACTGTCAAGGGAAAAAAATTCCAGTAAAGTTTTGGTGTAGAGCCTGGGATGGGAATAATAGAGACCGTGATTACAAAAAGTTTCAAGAGTTGTTTGTGTTGTGGATTTTCAGGTTACTAGATCACCAAAAAGAGATAGTTCCACCAAAAATCAAAGCATTACTCACACCTAAAACCTACCTTCCTGAGAAAAATTATCCTCATAACTTTGGGGACTGGATTTGCAAGCCTAAATACACATTATTTAGAATATATGGGTGTAGACAGCAACCACACAAACTGCCTATTTATGTATAAAAAATAATTGGTTTTTTGGATTTCATGTTGCAAATATTATGGGTAGAAAAGGGAATTATGGATTCAAGAAAGAAGGGAACATACATGCTTCATTTTGTAAAGCTTTTTGGATTCACCATTGGGTCAAATATGTTAAATGAAGTACAAAAATACATAAACATTCACTATAGGTGGGAGAGTGAGAAAAGCAGGGATTATGACCCAGAAGGTCATAACCAATCCATGGTGGCCAAGTTTAAACACCAAATAAATATTGATGAATAAGTTACAAGAAATTGTGATGAACTTTCAACTATTACTCAAAGGGTTAAAAGGTGGGGAATCCTATTGAAACTTGAGGTAGATAGGTTAAAAATAGGGCAGCCTAGATTCTCTGATGATGAAAATTTTGAGGTATTGAGAATTGAGAAGTGCATTGAGAATTTTGAAGATTTTTTTGGCAAGATCCCACAACAAGAAAATCCTAAAGAGGTGGAAAATGTAGTCTCTCCTCCTAAGAAAGGGAGAAAGTTGATTATGCAAGATTTAGACATAGAATCTCCACCCCCAATGCAACAAGAGGCAAATGTTGTCTCACTTGTTTATTATGACAATTCAGATGATGAATTCAACTTAGCTGAGGTGGCACATATCTTAAGGGGACTAAGAGAAGAAAAGAAATTTGCACCAAAATCTCCACCTCCTACCTTTCAAGATGAAGTCCATAGTTACACAGCACAAACTTTGGAGGATAATGACCCAATTGATATAAATGATGAAAGGAAAGTTATGTCTATTAGATTCCTCCAGAAAGATGATTTTACAAAAACACAGTAATTTAAGGACTTCTGGATACAATATAAAATGAAAGACTTCGAAGAAAACAAGAAATTAAGAATCATGAATGTTGAAGAGTCTCAACATGAGCAAATAGTTAAGCAAATGATTGATGAACTCAATCTAGATAACATTACTTGCACTATTGAAGACGTTAGGGACATAGTGATAAAAAGTAACATGTTTATTATGTCAGGGATAACATTGAAGGAACTATTTTTATTGGATCAAGTTAGGAATCAGGATGATCCCACATTTTTGGCAGAGTTTTATACCCTAGAGAAAATTCAAGGATCTAGTTTTGATCCTAAAACAGAGACTCTTGCCACATGGGTTAGCTTCAAGGGTGAAAATAAGCCCAAATTGATTGACATAACAAAGGGTACAGAGGGTATGGATATTGTTTAGACTATGGAAAACACAAATCCATTAGCTTCAGCATCAGAACTAATGCATAGAGTTATGTTTAACAGGGCACAAGTTAAACATATACAAGAAAAACTAGAAGAGTCACAGCACAAGGAAGTAGAAATGAACACAGTGATTAATGAGTTATTTTTAAAGATGGTCAAGTTGGAAAATGAAATGTTGCAATATAACACTCCAAGGTCAAGTGAAATGGTACTAGCCTTAGATATTGTTCTAGAGAGATCACAACAAGTGAATCAAGGTCCTAGTAATTAAGAAAATGTCTCTGCAGTATGTGAATGTAATAATTTGAAATAGATATTATCTTTCAGAGTAAAGGGTATATTAAAACATTGTGATGATATTTTATGCAAGTTATAATAGCCTCACATACATGAGAAATTACTTTAAGGAAAGCAAACATAAATTACAAGACATAATTCAAAAGTGGCAGCCTTCTCACTTTGAACTAAGTCAAGTTCATGAAGTCATAAGGAGAGACCCAAATGCCCCTCCCAAAATTAAATTGACTATGCAGATGATAGAAGTAATATCAAGTAATTTGAGTTACATTGAATAGGAGGATAAAGTTAATCAAAGGATATCTTATTTCATCTCAAATAGTCACTGGTCAATCCCAGAGATAATCGATGAAAATGGTAAACTAAGAGATGTTCAGGAGTGGAAAAGGGACTTCAAAAATCTGTGCCAAATGGTAATTAACCAATTGAAAGAAAAGGGTTATCTTAAAATTGGTACTTTCAATGATTTCCTCAATAAAATATTTTCTTTGGAAGTCAACTTACTAAGTTTCAGATTGAAACTTGAGCGATTACTGGGAGGAAGTGGTGAGACTTGGTGTTGATTGTCTCTGATGTTTCACATTTCAAATGGCCAACACATGTCCAATTTGTAGGATGGATAAAAAAATACTTAAGGGAGCCAAACAAAATGCTAGAAAAGAATGTCGATGAAGAAATAGATATACTAGATTCGTTGCCTTAGTTTTAGTTTGTTTTTTATATCATAATCTTTAGTGTCGTTAGTTGCAGTTAATCAGTTAGGAATGTTCTTGTCTGTTGGAATCTTGTTTGCATCCTATCATTTTTTTATAAAATGGGATACCACAGCTGACATAGGGGATATTGAGAGAGATTTTACAATTTATACTGATATTATGAATTGTAATGGATTGTATATTGGGGTAGTGACTGTAACAGATGTGCGAACCAATTGTATTCACTCTTTTAATTAATACAAAGAAAACTTGTTTCCTTTCCAAGGTTGAAGAAGTGAGTTAATTCTCTTTTACTAGATTGGTCCTTTACACTTCCAATTACAAATATTTTATTCTTTATAGTTAGATGTTGGAGAATTGAAATATTTTGAGCATTAATTTTTGAATATCAAGACCTATATATGAATTTCTTGTCTATACAACTCCTTGTCTAATTAGTTTCCTACCAAGGAATTAAATTCAAGTAGACTAAAATTAATATCAGAATCAATTCATCCTTGATGTCACTAGGGAAGAAATTTAGAGTTGAAGTGTAAAGTGTACATGATAATTCAAGTAAAGTTTGACTGCTATCTACCTAGTTAGTTGGATAAGGGACTAGCCTATGTATTCTTTCAAAAAAGGTTTTTTTCA
Organism: Thuja plicata; assembly: GCA_018584345.1. Taxonomy (NCBI): domain Eukaryota; kingdom Viridiplantae; phylum Streptophyta; class Pinopsida; order Cupressales; family Cupressaceae; genus Thuja; species Thuja plicata. The sequence goes on along the minus strand of MU225616.1, from coordinate 1,274,230 downwards.
TTTGTGAGAGCACTGAAGTTTTTTCATTCCCATATATTTGAAGTTATCATTTTTTAATATCATATCTAAGATAATTCCATCATACATTTTAATTATGTTTACAAAGCATTCAAAAGTGTTCATAAATTTTAAGCACAAGTAAGAAGTGTATTATCTTATTCTGATTAGTCTCAAGGAATATTTACCTAGGTTTAGCAAAGCCTAAAGTGTAGGGGAATCAAACTATTCTCGTTTGTTGGCCAGGACTGATTGAAGCAATCTAGGAGAATTGGAAAAAGCTCTTGGATTTCTAATCTGCAGTTTTGGGAACCAACAATTTACACATGGAAACACACTCATATTGAACAAAATCAACCTTTACATATATCATTCCATGTGTCCATATGCAATCACGTCGGCAAAGTACAATATTAATTATAAATATACAAAGTCAACCAAATTCAATTTTAAATAGGTCCCCACAAGACATTCCCAGGATGGAAGGAATGAAATGTGGGCCACACCCAAATCTCCTCACTCAATACAACATGCTACCAATATCCCTTGATATTCGGCACCAATGAATGGAACATACATGTTAAAATGTTCCCTATTTTTATGAAATATAATTGCCAATATCCATATTGGTCCAGACCCAAAAGAATGTACCTTAGTGTGTTACAACATGAATGGAACTAGGAAAAACACAATCAAAGATAGATCACTATAGCACATCATGTGGACCACGTTGATTCCAAATTTCCAAAGCCAAATATAACCTCAACCAATGAAGCAAAATATGTTGAGATCAATCAAAACCATTAATGAAAACAAAAAACAATATCACATTCCAACAAGATGTATTTAATTTTTAGCTAGGTGGAGATATCAAAATGTGTGTTGTGAAACTAGTTCTTAAAGGAACACAGTTTTCTTTCCATAGGGTCAAATTTACTCAACTACATTTTGGTGAACCCAACATGTACACTACTGCTTTATTTTAAAAACATTATTTATCATTCCTTAGAGCAATTATTTTACTAAAAAAAGGACAAATCAAATACTTCTCCTTCTCAAAAAAAATTGGGGCACTGCCTAGAACCCTATTCCATGTCATCAAATTAGAAATAATAGTTTGGCCTTCATCCAACTTGATTATGTTTTATTTCTTTAATTTGGCTTATTATTTTCAAAATTCATTTGTTATCTTCTTTTATGAGTTCACAAATTTAGTTTCATTCAAATCACTAGCATTGTCCCTTTTCATGCATGTGACGTGACATGGATTTTCCCATGTCCCTATATGTTATTGATCCCTCTTGTAAAATTACTTCTATTATAGAATAGTTTTTCTTGCGAGAAGATGAGATCATTAATTCTTTTCTTAATGTTACCCTACCATCTATTTATTCTAATGCACTCTCCTCCAAAGGTAGTGCATTAGTTAATGATGAATATTTTTCCCAATTTGATCTCCAAGAGGTCGATGGTTAACAAGTTCCAAATAATTCTTATACATGATTTAATGAGTTTATGAATGTGTTGTAGTATTTTTTTCCCCTAGTAAGCCAAAAATACTGCTTATTTATATGACTATAGATATTCCTTCAAAGAGATTTCTTTATATTCATGATATTCCTTTCAAAAACAACTCATTGGATCTTTTTAAAAGATACACAAATTCTAAGGCTCCTTCTTAAAAAATGGTAGCCCATACATACAACACTTAATAAAAATATTACTAATCCAACATCTTTACCACTTCCTAAACCAAATATTCCTCAAGAACCTAAACCTCCAGTTAAGAAACTAAGTGATTACAATCTTATTGAGCAACTTCATGTTACTCCTGCTAAGATCTCACTTTGGGATTTGATTCAAACTACTATAGTTTACCAATGTATGTTTTATGAATCTCTTAAAAAGATCCTTATACCTTATTCTACTAGGCCTATGGATGTGAATGGTTTAATAGGTCATATTCGAGTAGATCCCTTGAATATCACATTCTATCTGCATGAAATCCCACCCCTAGAAATAAGGAATGTAGTGGACCTATTTATGATCATTGTGTATATTAATGATATCAAAATTAGGTGGACTCTTATTGACACCATTTTGTCTCTCAATGTTTGTATTCTAAACTTTATTTCAAAAATCAAGATGGGTCCAAATTCCCTCACTCCATATTCTTTGGTTATTTGTGGGTTATTTAATACTAGTAAGACAACTTTAGGCACTCTTATCTTTCCATTAAACTTGGGACCAATTATTATGTTGACCTTGGTGTATGTTATGTGAGTTTATTTATCATACAACCTCCTATTTGGTAGAACTTGGATTCATGCTTTGGAAGTGGTTATTTCTACTATTCATGGTTTTTTAAAATGTGTTCATAACAATCAAATAGTTATAATCAAAGTTGACCCTAGTGCTATACATTTATATCAAATGAAAATAATTGATAAGGTTTCGATTACACCTACCTTTTAGAACTACATTTCATCATTATCTTATAATTATTTTATTACTATTCTTGTTTTATATCCTAAAAAGAGGTACATGATAAAGTTGTCCCTGTATGCACCCTAAAATGGTTGCCTAGACTATGGGCCCCATTTATCATTTTATCAATTTATCAAATTCCTGAATCAATGCTTTGGAACATTTTTAATTTAAATCAATTTCCTTGATCAAATCATAATTAATTCAATTATTTTAATATTTCCTAAGGTTTGATCATTTTTATTTAATTAAAAGATTTAATCTCCCTTTTAATTAAATAAAATTCTTCTTATTTAATTAAATTAAATTCCTCCCATTTATTTAAATAAAATTCTTCTAATTTATTTAATTAAAAGAAAACCCCTCTTTTAATTAAATAAATAAAAATCTCCACTTAAAGCACTTTATTTGAAGAAAAATGAAATAAATTAAATAAAAATTTCTTTTTCCTCACATCTTCCTAAGTGGTGGGATTTCTGCCTCTTAATCACAGCCTTTGATTTTTGCCTATCTCAACCGTTGACTTTTCTTTATAAGGAGCCCTCTCCTTCTCATTCTAAGATATCTCTTTTTCATAGTATTGTTATGCTGCATGTTTGGAGAGAAATTTTAGAGGAGGATTTGAGCACTCAAGCTTGGATATTGCAACTTCTCTCTTCTTGTCTTCTTCTTGCATCCATGGCTACTCATATAGATTAGATTCATATTAGATTAGCTTGCATATTTCATTTCATATATTAATTATGCATTGCAATCATATAGAGTAGATCTCATTTTTCATGCATTGAATCTCTCATTTCATGGTGTACTTGCATGGGCACAACTAGGTCAATCTAAGGGCCTCCATCACAAACCCTTTCACTCCATGACTAGAGAGCTATGAGTCGATATTTGAGGCCTCATTCTTGATCAACCTTGGATGGAATGACCCATAGAAGTGTGTCAACATTTTAGCACACATTTTTGGCATCCACCGTGGGGCAGGAGATTTGTTTTCTGTCCTTTTAGCTATTTTTTGTCATTTATTTTTGGATTTCCAAATTTTCCATCTTTTTTGTACTTGTTGTTTTTGTCTACAGGGAAATCTCATGCGAGATTTTGTAGGTTCCCAGGCGAGATTGTGTTGGATCTAGTGTTTCCTCGTGTGGTTTTGTGCGAATCCTCGTGTGACACTGTGTGGATCTTCACATGAGATCTGGCACCAGGCTACAGATCTGGACTGGTTTGCTATTTTATTTTTTTTTGCTATTTGTGCACTGTTTTGCGCGGCTGTGCATTGCTTCACGCGAGATATATATTTCCTCGCACGACACTATGTGAATCCTTGCATGGAACTGTGTGTTTATTTATGCAAGATTCCATACCAAAGATCTATTTTTCATTGCCATATTTATATATCTCTATTTTTTTGTGCTAACCACTAATCTTTACTGTTTCTGGTGGTTTGTGATTTGTTGTTGTTGTTGCTGATTTGGACTTGCTTGGATAAACAACAAAATAATTCATGTTGCATTTGATTTGAGGTATTTTGTTGATCTCTATAACATTTGGTTTTTGGAAATAAAATGAACATCTCATGTGTTTAGCTTGAGTATTTCTTGCTTTCATAGATCACATTTCTAATTGGTGCTCTAAAAATGGACCTAGATTTTCTTTCTTACATATATGTTTCACATAGTAATTAGGCCCTATGAACACTATTTGTGGCGATCTTGAGAGAGTGGGCTTCATTCACTTGTCTTATATGTGAAGCTCTTCTTGATGATAGATCCCCTTATAGGTAGGGAAGGATTTTTTTTTATCTCATTGGTCAGCTTGGTTTGGGCTTCAATTTTTGGTGATACTTTTTCTCTTTGGGGAGATTGGTGTCATTTGTTGTTGTGTGAACCTTGAATGAGGTGATTTCAAATTAGTGGGTCAATTAATCATGGTTGCTATATTTTGGTGAGGTGAAGAGGCTAGAGGATTATGCTCTTTTCCCTTTTGGAAGAATCAAAAACTTGAAACCCTTGAATCCAAACTAAGTCCCCATGTGGTGCATATTGTGAGTCTTCCTTGTTAGAGAGGGTTAACCGTAGTGGACATTCCCTTTATTGGGTAAACCATGTGGATGGAACCTCAAGCGGTAATAGCCATTTTTTTCATGGTAGAAACAACCGCTATATAAATGTCCTTGTGGAAGAAATCTCCACGGGTGTAGTTTCTTGTGGGTTGTTAGATCTCCTCAGCAACTCCTGATTGATTAAATTCTCAGATTGTGTCAAAACCTCGATGTGCCAGGATTGGATTTCACCCACTTGAGATTGCAAAAGTTGCAGAGTCAAGCCATTACTAAGAACCATAGTGCAACCAAATTTTTATTTGCTAGGACTATGTGCGTGATTGGAAAAAATTTGAGAACATACACAAGTAGAATTCTTATGGAGTAGAAATACTATAACACTATCCATGTTCATGTGCAAGGTTGCTTTGTCCCTTTCTCATTGTTTGAAGACATTGATTGCTTGAACTCCCTGATTGATGTTCTATGTGCTTGATTCATGATAAAATCTATTAATATACCTAGTTGGTTATTTAAATCACACAAAAACTAAGTTCTGTGTACTTTCCTCGCGTGATAAAATTATTTATTCATGTTGTTTTTTGCATTTTCTCATGTGGCTATGTGAGTATCCTCTCATGAATCTTGCTATCAGTTTGCTATTTCCTGTTTCACCAGTCTGAGTTTTCTCGCGCCGCTTTGTGCATTCTGTCACAGGATCCTACAAATCCTCGCGTGAGAGAGCATTTCCTCACGCAAAACTACCTTCCAGTGAACTGTTTGCTGTCATTTTTGAGCCCGTTTACCTTGTTGTCCTGTCATTTCCAGTCTTCTGGGTTGATCTGGATCAGATTGGATTACTTACCCCACTGTTAGAAGCTTGTTTATCTTTGGATTCTTGCATTTTTACCTCCTGATTAGCAATCTTTGATTTCACAAGTGACCTTTCTTAGCGCTTGGTGAGATAGGAACTGTCCTTGTTGAAAAGATAAACCTTTAGATTCTTTGATATTACACTTGGAGAGTTTTGGTTGTCTCTTTTCCATCTACTTCCATACAAATTCAATCTCAATTAATATAATTTGGGTAAGTTCATCCTCCTGATCCATAACATGCTAGGGTATTCACCCAAATTTATTGGGCACCTCTGTGGCAGTGTTGGCTTATGCCTCTTTTGCAATATTCTATCTCATCACCTTCTTTTTGGACAAGTTAATGCATTTTCTATCCTAGTTTTGTACCAACATTTTTTAGGATAATCCTATCAACTAGTACCTTTTCTTTCATGCCTGTAATGCCCTGCCAGGGAACCCAGGAGAACTAACCTAAACTTGACACTGAGTTAACAGGATAAATTTTTTTTTAATGTTTACAAACAACAATGATAACAATGCAGAAGCAATGCAATAAGATACACGACATACACATGAGAACAACTCGTACACAGATACCAATCCTTGAGGGTTCCTTGACGTAGAATCACTTAAGCAAGATAATATATGAATAACAACTATAAAGAACTAACACAAAGGATACATCAAATGAATCCAATAATATACATCTCATAACTCACATCCTCTGCACATGTCGCAGGGTATGTAGTAATCACTCTAATACAAGATCACAATTGATATGATAAGATCAAAGCCTCCTAAATAAGCATGAAGAATACAATACAATACATCCTCCAAAGGATGTCAACCAATAAACAAATATGGTTACAAATATACAACTCATGAAACTATACAAGTCTCCAAAAGAATCAGAAGATAATAACTGCAACAAGGATCATCCAAGTAAGAAGAAGAATCGTCGGATCTCAATGGTAATAAGAATCACTACCACCCGACCATGTGGAACCAAAGGTCCACTCCCACCATGGTGAGGAGATAATAACAGGCCCACACACAAGGGTATACAACATGAAGGCAATCAAAGGTATACAAGCCATCATAAAGAAACACATAGGAAGATCCTAGAAGCTTTCTGATTACCACAAGAAAGACTAAAGAAAAAGCACAAGGATGGAAAGAACAAGAGAACTGAAAGTCCAAGATCATACAAGGTACATCATCCAAAGATAAAGGAACATACATAAGATATCAAAAACACCATCACAAACCATATACTGAATCCAAAAGCCAAATGTCAAAGACACAACCATAAAATGTACCACAGAACCTATGGAGGAGACTTAGGCTACATTCTATGGGAGTGTCATCATATGGTTGTATAATCGAGTTACCCGGTACTGGTCTCTATGAACCTCGGACCCTCAAGCATCATTTAGTTGAGTTTACCCTGGTTTGGTCACTCTAGACCCCGGAAGCTCAACATGCTAACTAATCTTTTATTTAATGTTAACCCCAAGTTTTATTATTAAGTTATCACTTATTAAACAACTTACAATAGGTCACCCTGGACTAGCCTCTTTGGGCCCCAAAATCCTATTGCAAGCTACTCCCCTAAGATGCACCTAACTAACCATCCCCTAAGTTTAAGGTCAAATATAATCTCATCAAACTCATATACTGGTTCCTACCCATATAGGATGTAATGCCCCGCCACGGAACCCAGGAGAACTTAACCTAAACATGACACTAAGTTCACGGAATAATTTTTTTTTTTTAAATATTTACAAACAATATTAATAGCAATGCGGAAGCAACACAATGAAGTACATGACATACATGAAATACAACTCATAGATTATTAACATTCCTCGATGGTTCCTTGACGTAGAATTACTTACACAACTAATCTACGAATACAAATAAAAGAACTGACATAAAGCTTACATAATCTGAAACCAATTCCATACATCTCATAATAAAGATTACATATACAACTGATACCATAAGGTATACTACCTAATCAACATCCACTGCACAAGTCGCAGGGTATGTAATAATACATAATAAACAATACAATGCATCCTCCAAGGATGATAACCAATATAAACATATGGTATAAATATACATCTTAAATAACTGAACAAGTCTCCAAAAGACTATGAAGATGAAACTGCAACAAGGAACATCCAGGCATGAAGAAGAATCTGTCGGAATCTCAATGGTAATAAGAATCACTACCACCCGACCACATGGAACCAAAGGTCCACTCCCACC
>MU225616.1:1215672-1237295 GCA_018584345.1 Thuja plicata | reverse complement strand
AATATGTCATCCATTAATAAATCACCCTCTTGTATCAAAGCATCTTCACAAGAAGGGAATAAATCAATGTCTTTATCCAAGGGTTCATCCCAAAAAGTAGAATCATCCATAATGGCTTCATGAGGAATAGAGTAATCAACATCCAAATCCAAAGGTTCATCCAAAATAGGAGGATTATCCTCCCTATCAATAACGCACATTGTAGGAGTGCCTAAAGATTTATCCCTAAAGGGGGAAGAATTATATTCTAAAGTAAGCTCATAGAAAAGACATATATTAGGAGAAGAAGTAACATCTATCCTTAACTCACTTTTATGGTAAAGGTCGATTAAAGAGATTTCAGAAGAGGATAAAATAGGAATAGGATTAATGGAGATCTCATTCAAACAAATTTCATCCTCACTTCCATGTACCTCATTAGGGGATCTATCCTCTTTAGCAATAAAAGCCTCATCAAAGTATTCAAAACAAAAATCATACATGATGAACACAATGAAAAATGTAAATATTTTTATATTTTTAAAGAAATTTTGTGATTTTTATGAATTTTGAAATATAAATGCAAGAGCATAAAATAAATCCTACTTCTATATGCATGCAAATCTAACACCAAAAAAGAAAGAGTTGTCTATCGCGGGTTCACCAAAATGTAAAGGAGAAAAATGATGTTTATGGACTAAGAGTGTTTTGATACTCAGATCAATTATCACCTTACATTTAATGTTTAGAGTGGAGGGATAAATAATACATTCCCCTTTATTCTCAAATGCACAAAGGAAGGATCCAAATTGATCAACCCAAAAGGATCAATGCATAAATGAATCAATCTATTGGAAATAGGAATAAAGAAGGAGATCCTAGGTTTCCCTCTTAAAATGTGTTTTGAAATGAATGTAAATGTGTGATAGATTTAGAATGATTAATTATTTGAATTGAAATGGATAGGAAGAAGAACCAACCTTAAAGTAATGCAGATCAAAGAATGTTGTTTTCTGAGGTCTATACTCTATTTCTAGAAAAACCAAAGTATGATCCGAAACCGGAACGTAGAGATGAACAAAATGCAGAAATATTTTTCCAATCCAATGTCATCTTATGAAAAAGGTCGACCTTGACCCATAAATTTCAACCCTAACCCAATAATGTTGACCTTGACCTACATAGGTCTGATAGAAAATTTGTTCACGAATCCTGATAGTTCGCTGAAAAGGGTATCCAGATCTGAGTTCAAATCTTCAATCTTGAACCTGTACCTGCAAGAAAAAGAGATTTTTTTGTTGGGGGGGAGGGTTTTTCCTTAGTAAAACCTCAATTTAGGAAGTAACCTTGAAATAAATAATTGAAATAAGAATGCTAGCAAGTAGTAGAATTGAATCTAACAATGAAGCTATGATTTTGAATAGATATGCAATTGTAATTCAAATGTAATAAGTATATAAATATGAAAGATTGGACTCAATAGAAACCATAAAAATTCATGATTGTATGCTTTAAATCCACCTTGAAGAGAATGAATGAGTGTTTGAGGATGCACAAAGGATCTTGAAGGAAGATCACACCACCATGATGACTAGATCTAGGGTTTGAATGATAAATCTTGAATGCTTGAACCAAATCCCTTCAAAGGCTCAAAAGATTGAATCCTTGATCTCAAATGGAGAACTTTAATGCTTGAGAGGAATACTTGAACACCTTGAAAGCTTGGAAACATGTATAACAATGAATTCTTGAACTTTTTGCTTGATCACCTCTTACCCTTTAGTTGATGGTTATAGAAAATGAGAGAGAAAGGCTTCCTTTTATATGAAACTAGGGCACAATCTTCTAAGGAGTCTGACATAGAAGAATTGAATTAAAATTAGACCCATGTAGCTAAAATATGACCTATATTAAATATAATTTAGGAATCACTAATTCGGAACCCGAAACAGCCGACCGGGAAGCGGGAAATAACTTTTTGGAAAGACTGGCATCTGAAAACTATGGGACCCCAAGATTTGAACCCTGGGTCAAGTTTGAGGTCAACCTTGACCTAGGTTAGGGTCAAGGTTGACCTTCACCTAGGTCAGGGTCAAGGTTGACCTTCACCTAGGTCAGGGTCAAGGTTGACATAGACCCAAAAGGTTGACCCTGACCTTGAGGTCAAAGACCTCAGATCTGCAGTCCAGGATGCCAAAAACTAGATGGAAAGAAGTGAAAAGAGAGGTAGAATAGGGGAAAGCTAGGTCAAAGTCAGGAACCCATTCAAGGTGCTTGATATGACCCCAAACCACCTACTCGGAAGGCTAAACTATTCTACCATGGAAGTGCTTCCATTTTCTGACTATACACTTATAAATAATAATGAATAGACATTTCCCATGAAGGGACATGTCTCTCCTAGCCTCATTCCCAATATAACTAAAAGAGAGATTGTTGCATTTGGAAAATACATACAACATAGAGTGGTATTACATTTGCAGCTATCCTAAAACTTAACACCTTGCACAAAAAAACTTACTTTTATCATCATAAATCTCTTCTTATTAAATCCAATTCAGTATTCAATCTTACTAATACTTTCTCTCAGAATTTAACTCTTCCCTCAGAAGAGACCCATGAACATATATTAAAAAACACACAGCAAATGTGAAGACAAATTCTAATATGTCTTCTCCCATTGACATATATCACATTCTTCTTCATCTTTCAAATTGGAAAAAACATCCTCCTCACCTCCCTTTCATTGCCTTTTACCACATCACACTGCCTCAACTGAAATTTTTTCTACTTAGTTTCAACTGCACTTATCTCTGAAGTATTTCCCATTCTCTTTGAAAATATATAAATTTTTCCACTTGTTCATTTTGTAACTGGAAATATTTGATTCTCATTTGAATTAAAAATGTTTGTACTATGCCACATCACACAGTGGAAACCAAAAAACATTCTCCTATATTTTTCTCTTTGCATTTTCAGAAAATAAAATCCCCCTCCACTTTTACATTCATGTGAATGAATTATCTTTTGCAACCAAAGACCCTTTTCTTATAATTATGTGTTTTTCACAAAAACATGCTAATTTGGTAAAAGTGAATTAAGATTTCATTTTATGTCCTTTATTTCCCATGATAGAATTGTTAGGATAACTAAGAGGGGGGATGAATCAGTGGCCTTAAAAATAATTCCAATAATCGAACCAAAACTTATTTCTCAAACATGATACCCTCTAGTTATCTTTCAGTCCATCAAGATGAATGCCTTAAATAACTTTAGCAAATATACATTGCTCAGTAAGATATACTATTTATGTTTTCTAGACTTTACCGAGTAGCAGCAATTAAAATTAGTGTTTACCAACCAGTCCATTTTTAGTAATGTGTAAAGTAAACTATCAATGCAATGAAAGAAATACAAATTTAACACATATTTTTAACTTGGAAACCCTGTTAGGGGAAAAACCACTTGGGACCGGTAAACCAAAATATTCACTCTTCTGAAGTGAGCTCTATGAAGAGCCAATCCTATTAAAGGTTACAAACACATTGTTAAGTGCAACCTTGTTAGAGGATTCAAAACTAACAGTTTGTCTTTTGACCTAGCATTCACTATGCTTTCAAAAAGAAAACCTTTTGATACTCTTGAGTATCTCAATACAATAAGGATGGTTAAATCCCACTCAGTTAAGAGATTTAATGAATCAATGGTTAAACTGAAACAGTAAATGATCTGTTCAAAATACAACTTTATCTTCTAGATATTTAGATATATTTTTAGTCCAATAATACCTCTCTGATCAATGTTCACTTCAATTCCTTTTCATTCCTTCTTTGTTCTTTTTGCTCGGTGACTGCTCTGTCCTCTATTGCTCAGTGTCTACATAATTCTTTGGCTCTGTCCTTTATCCTGTATGATCAGATCTACATGAAGACTTCTATCTTCACTAGAATTATATTCAACATTCCTCTCTCCATAATGAATTCCTTTTTTTCTTTATATAGACATCATTAGCCACTTAATCTCCTTGTTTTCATCATAGATCACTTCTTGATCCATAAAAATCATCATGCTTTCTTTAGTCTGTAAAGCTCTCCTTCAGTTTTATTCCGCAAATCTCTCCATGATAGCTGGGAATAAAACATGCTATAAATATCTTGCCTTTATTTAGTTTAACTGATCAATGAAAATAAAGAAAGCAATCATTCAATCTAAATATAGCTCCTACTAGCTAAGTGTTTTTTTTGTTCTTTATCTTCAGTTCTGATCAGTCAGCAACTCTAGTTAGCTCAGTCAATGAATTTAGTTATCCTTGGTAACAACTTTAGTTATGCTCATTAAATATCTCTTTCTTGGTAACCACTTTCTCAGTTATTGTGGTGCTTGTTATACAGTGTGAACTACTCATTGTTCACTGTTCGTCAGTGTTTACCGTCACTCGGTGTATACTAAACTTTTATCTTTTACCGAATGTATAAACTTTGTCTCTTCAACTCTTTTAAGTTTATGATGATATGTGTATGACCAATCAAACCATATCAAGTTGACATTAATGAAAATATAGTACATTAACTGATTTAATGTCTTGCATTCACTTTTGCAACTCGGTGATCATCAACTTATCAGCTTCAAACATTCAATCAGTTATAGTTCATCATTCTCCCCCTTTGGCATTGATGGCAAGATAATATGAATGATGGGGAAATCCTCTCCTAGATCCTTATACCTCTCTCTAAGACCTTTCTCTTGGTCCTCTTTTAGGGTCTCTATCACTAACCTAACTAGAGCATGCCTCTCTGATCCCCTAACACACTAGGAGTTCTCCACCAACTTCAAACACTTCACTAAACCCTTCTCCATAGCTCTATTCTTTCATGGTTTCCCTGATCACCTAACACCGCAAATGGTGTCAAATTCTTGTGGATTGGTTTCTTGAATCCTCTTAGGTCTAGCCAAGCCCCTATGGATTTAATTTTTTGGATCTTTCATCCATTTCCCAATTGAGTTCCAAATTACTAGCCTTTTAGGCCTTGTAGCCCTTTCAGGCCTATTAGCCCTCCTAATCGCTAAAAAGGTGATTTTCTTCCTAAAACCCCTTTAAAAACCTAGAAAAAAATTACATATTCTTTGTGGGTTTTTCCTCCCCTTAAATATTTTCTAGGTCTTTGATTCCTATCTTGTCCGTACAATGGACTTTCACCAAACCCCTAAAAATAAGGATTTCTAGGGCATGAAGACTGGTCTAGTTTCTTAGGTTTATTTAACTTATCAAATTAGTTCCTCATAAATTCTCCTTCCATCACAATTTCTAAACTTCATGCCCCTACACTCCTCTATCCTTGATTGTCACATACCAATCACTCTACAACCTCTATTGCCTCTGCACTGTTCAGTTACCCTAGCCAGAATAGCTAGTACTCACCTAGGGCCTAATTGTTCTCAAGCTTCCCCTACACATACACACTCCACAAGACATATCTAAAAATTATATACAATTCTCTAATTTATTCCAAGTGGTCATGGAGTTTCAACCATGGAAACACCAAGAAAAGCCATTCTTTACATGACTGGACCAAAACTAGCCAGTGAACTCACAGAATGCAAGAATTTAAACAAAAGCTAACCAGAAAGAACTAATAACAAATATAATGCCACAAAGAGCTCATAAATTACATTTCAAACACTATCTATGCTTTCATTCAATCCATTCAATCTAATAAAGTGATGGATGATGGCTTTGTAGCTTAATTACACTGTAAATTGGTTGCTCTAAAACACCAGTCCATACAATCTCTAATCTAACTATCAGATTAAGGTTAAAACAACCTTATATACTTCCATATCACCTGTCTAGACCCTCTGTTCATGATTTGGGCATCATAACAGCCGATTCCTAAAATCTAGGAAATGTTGTCATGACAACTTTGACAACTTTTGTCAAAATATCACTTTCTCAACTTTGTGGGTCCTAATTGGTTCCAAACCTTACCAATTGACCTCAAATGACTTAATAAAATTAAAAAGTTAAAAATATTCCCACTTTGGGACTTTGGTCAACCCTTTGACTTTTGAGTTGACTTCTAGGTTCTAGACCCCTAGAATCAACTAGACTCAACAACATACAAACCCTAATCTTTCCTATCTCTAATCACACCTCAAAACACACTAGGGACTTTATAGATTAGTACTTATTCATGGATGTTTGGCCAAACCAACCTACAAGCCAAAATGTCTAGAGAGCTACCTAAAGACCTTAGGGTGCTACTGCACCATCCTCCCACTGCAACAAGAAACTTAAGGTATCTTTGGTGTCACAAAATCCTCACTGACTCCCTCATATCCTTTGAGGTCTCTGAGCTCCATCACACCCCTTGGATGTTCCCCATAGACAATCTCAAATGGACTTTTTCCTGTAGTCCTATTTGTGCTATCATTATAGGAAAATTATGCATGTGGAATAACTTTCTCCCATCCTTGTCCATATTCATTTTTCAGACATCTAAGCAATTTCCCAAGAACAGTATTGATTACTTTAGTCTACTCATCCATTTGAGGATGATAGGAAGATCCATGAGATAAGTTTGTACCTATTCTCTTCCATAGGGTCTTCCAAAAGTGACCCATGAACTTCACATCCTTGTTTTCAACAATGCTTATTGGTAGGCCATGAATCTTCACTATTTCCTTGAAGAACAAGTAGGCAATACAACTGGCATCATGTGTTTGTTTGCATGGTATGAAGTGGCTCATTTTACTAAACCTGTCTACCACTACAAACACACTATCTAAACCAGTTGGATTCCTAGGTAACCCCACTGTGAAGTCCATACTTATGCACTCCCAAGGTCTACTTGGGATGGGTAATGGTTGGTAAATTCATGTATTTGATGAAGTTCCTTTAGCCTTCTAACATATGTCACACTGCTCCACATATCTTCTCACTTACTTCTACATCTTTGGCCACTAATAGAACCTTTCCACTAAGTCTAATGTCTTTTTTATTCCAAAGTGTCCACTTAGGCTCCCATTATGTTTTTTGTGAATGAGGTTTTCCCTCATTGAACCTTTTGGAACACAAAGTTGATTGCCTTTAAATAGAAACCCATTCTGCAATGTATAGTCTACAAACTCGCTATGAAAGTGATTCTCAAAATCTTTGCACACTTTGTAAATCTTTGAGAAATCTGAATCTCCCTCATATAGGTCCTTAAAACCTTCAACTCATGTACTTTGCAACTGAATCTCTTGGATGGTGAGTATTCTCCTACTAAGGGCATTTGCAACTTTGTTTTTCACCCCCTTCTTATGTTTTATAGTGAAGGTATATGACTGTAGGAACTCCATCCATTTTATGTGCCTCAAGCTAAGCCTGTCTTGAGTTTTTATGTAACTGAATGCTTGGTTATCTGTAAAGACAACAAAGTCTTTAGGCAATAGATAATTCCTCCACTTCTTTAAGTCTTTCACAAGAGCATATAGCTCCAATTCATAGGATGAGTACCTAGACTTAGCCTCATTTAGTCTTTCACTGAAAAAGGCCACAAGTTTGCCTTCTTGGCTTAGGATAGCTCCTACTACAATGTTTGTTGCATCACACTCTACAATGAATAGTTTTTCAAAGCTAGGTAACAATAATATAGGCTGAGTAGCCAATTCCTTCTTCAAATTTTCAAACCCCTCAGTAGCTGCCTTGGTCCACACAAACATTGTTTTCAATCCTCCTTTAATATTCTCTAGGACTGGAGCACAGATCTCACTGAACCTCCTAATGAACTTCCTATAGAATTGGGCTAACCCATGGAAGATCCTAACTTCTGTCCTTGTCTTAGGAGTAGGCTAGTTCAATATAGCCTCTACTTTCTCTTTATCCATTTTCAAGTCACCCTTGGAAACTACAAAGCCAAGGTAGACTAACTCTTCTTTCATGAACTCACTCTTCTCAAGATTTATGGTGAGTTTCTCCTCCTACAACTTCTTCAACACTAACTCCAAGTGTTTCATATGATCCTCTTTGGTTTTACTAAATTTGAGGATATCATCTAAATAGACAACTACAAAAACTCCTATATATTCCTTCAAGACCTTATTCATCACCCTCATAAAGGTTCTTGGTACATTGGTAATCCCAAAGGGCATAGCTAACCATTCATACAACCCCTCTGTAGTCTTAAATGTAGACTTCCACTCATCACCTTAATTCATCCTAATTTGATAGTACCCACTCTTCAAGTCAATTTTAGAGAAGTACTTAGCACCCCCCAAGAAATCCATCAAGTCTTCTATTCTAGGAATTGGAAATCTATACCTGATAGTTATCCTATTTATTTCCCTATAATTAGTACACATCCTCCACTTACCTCCCTTCTTAGGAGCCAAAACCATTGGGACAGCACAAGGATTGATGTTTTTCCTAATCAATCCTTGATACAACTCTTGCACCTGCCTGTCTATCTCCTTATTTTGCTCTGGTGTCATCTTGTATGTAGCTTTTTTTGGAAAGGATGCTCCCAATATGAAGTAAATTTGATGACTTATCTCCCTCTTTGGTGGTAGTGAAGTTGATGTACCTTCACAAATTATATCCTTGAACTGATCCAATAGTTCTCTCACCTCTTTTGGCATAGGTGCTTGCTTAGGAGTCTCCTCCTCCTTTGGCTTTAACAAGATTGCATAGCCAACTTCATCATCTTTCATATCCCTTAGGAATTATTTTCCATTCATCAACATGGCACTAGATTCTTCCTTCTCCACTAAGTCCTCTTCTATTAAAGACTATATTTTGAAAGTTACCCCATTTTTATTAAAGGAGTATTTGTTATCTTTCCCATTATGGATAGCTTCTCTATCATACTGCCATGGTCTTCCAAGCATCCATTAGCAACACATCACATAGTATCCTATCATGATACTTTCCAATGGAAAATTATACCCACACTTTTTCATTCACCAAGATATTTTGACCCTTATTCAACCATGTAACTTTATAGGGACACACATGTGGGATTTTGGTGAGCTTCAACTTCTCTACTACCTCCTCAGATATGACATTATCTATTGAACTTGAATCAATGATCACCTTGCACACTTTCCCCAATATCTTACACTTCAATCTGAAAAGAGCCCTCCTCTACTTGTTCTCATCTTTGGTGGGTGTCTTGATTAGGATTATTCTCAACATAAGGTGTTCTCCTTTCTCTAAATCTAGACTCGCCTCTGATTGTTTAGAGAAATCTTCTTCTTAGACATAAGCTATCTTCTTCTCCCCTTGTGAGGATGTTGGTTTATCTAGATACCTATATGCAGGATGCCCCATCTGTCCACAATTGTAGCATTTCATGGAAGAAAAGTGAGAGCTTCTCCCAAAACCTCCTGATCTTCCTCTACCACTATTGTAAGAACTTCTTCCTCTATTATTTTATCCACCTCTACTGCTTGTTTCTTGTCCTTTCTCTGAATATCTAAAGTCACTTTGTCCTCTATTGTCACTGCCTCTTCCACTTGAACCTCCTCTATGGCCACCTCTGTTGTCTCTACCCCTTCCTCTACCTCTGGAGCTATAATCTTGCATCTTCTTGAGTTTCTCTTCCACTTTCAAAGTCATTTGAAAACAACTATGAATGGAAGCCAGGGTAAAGAGACTAAGTTCCTCTTGAATGTTCCACCTTAATCCATTAAGGTATCTTGCAACTTTGATACTCTCTGTCTCCTGGATTCTTGATCTACGACAAAATTTTTGAATTTCTTTGGTATAGGCTGGCACATCTAGGTCCTTTTTCCTAAGATTCTACCTCTTCTTATGCAGTTGAATGTTATAGTCTTTTGGAAGGTAATTCTCCTTCACCTTTGCAACCATTGTTGTCCAATTTTCTATGGGCTTCTTTCCCTCCTTATCTCTTTCTTCCTGAAAGAGCTTCCACCATGTGAGTGCTTTCCCTCTTAGCCTTGACTTGGCTATTTTCACCTTTTGTGCTTCTATAATCCCATCACACTTGAAGTGATTCTCCATCCCTTCAAGCCATTCCATAACCATTTCAGTGTCCATCTTACTAGAGAATACTATTATTCCTTCTAGAGCCTTCCCACTCAATGTCTTGAGTTCTTTGAGGAATGGATCCTCAGGTAGAGGAGGGTTAGGCTCTGGTTCTACCTCCTCTTCTATTGGTTTCTTTCCTTTATCTATCCCTTCATACATTTCTTCTCTCAACTTGCTGGCAGTTTCTACCGCTTTTGCCATCTTGATCTTCATTTCATCCATTGCTTCTTCAAGAATCCTATTCTTTATTTGTTTCTCTGACAAATCCTTGGCCAACTCTACATTGGTCACCATGATGTTATCGCCTATGGATTCACTCCACTCTGACATGCACTAATTTCACTCCTAATATTTTCAATGGCTCTGATACCAATTTGATGGGGAGCTCCTCTCCTAGATCCTTCTAGCTCTCTCTAAGACCTTTCTCTTGGTCTTCTTTTAGGTTCTCTATCACTACCCTAACTAGAGGATGCCTCTCTAATCCCCTAACACACTAGGAGCTCTCCACCAACTTCAAACACTTCACTAAACCCTTCTCCATAGATCTATTCTTTCATGGTTTCCCTGATCACCTAACACCCCAAATGGTGTCAAATTATTATGGATTGGTTTCTTGAATCCTCTTAGGTCTAGCCCAACCCCTATGGATTTAATTTTGTGGATCTTTCATCCATTTCCCAATCGAGTTCCAAATTACTAGCCTTTTAGGCCTATTAGCCCTCCTAATCACTAAAAAGGTGATTTTCTTCCTAAAACCCCTTAACACCCCTAGAAAAAAATTTCATATTCTTTGTGGGTTTTTCCTCCCCTTCAATATTTTCTAGGTCTCTGATTCCTATCTTGTCCATACAATGGACTTTCACCAAACCCCTAAAAATAAGGGTTTCTAGGGCATGAAGACTGGTCTGGTTTCTTAGGTTTCTTTAACTGATCAAATGAGTTCCTCAGAAATTCTCCTTCCATCAGAAGGTCTGCACTTGATTCCCCTACACTCCTCTATCCTTTATTGGCACATACCAATCACTCTACAACCTCCATTGCCTCTGCACTATTTAGTTACCCTAGCCACAATAGCTAGTACTCACCTAGGGCCTGATTATTCTCAAGATTCCCCTACACACACACACTCCACAAGCCATATCTACAAAGTATATACAAGGCTCTAATGGATTCCAAGTGTTCATGGAGTTTAAACCATAGGAACACCAAGAAAAACCTTTCTTTACATGAATGGACCAAAATTGGCTAGTGAACTCACATAATGCAAGAATTTAACAAAAGCTAACTAGAAATAACTAATAACTAATATAATTCCACAAAGAACTTAGAAATTACATTTCAAATACTATCTAATCTTTCATTCAATCCAATAAAGTGATGGATGATGGCTCCGTAGCTTAATTACACTGCAAATTGGTTGTTCTGAAACACCAGTCCATACAATATCTAATCTAAGTATCATATTAGGGTTGAAATAACCTTATATACTTCCATCTCACCTATCTATACCCTCTAGTTGGGATTTGGGCATCATAAGAGCCGATTCTTAAAATCTAGGAAATGTTGACATGACAACTTTGACAACTTTTGTCAAAATGTCACTTTCTCAACTTTGAGGGTCCTAATTGGTTCCAAACCTTACCAATTGACCTCAAATGACTTAATAACATTAAAAACTTAAAAATATTCCCACTTTGGGACTTTGGTCAACCCTTTTACTTTTGAGTTGACTTCTAGGTTCTAGACCCCTAGAATCAACTAGACTCAACAACATACAAACCCTAATCTTTCCTAACTCTAATCACACCTCAAAACACACTAGGGAATTTATAGATTAGTCCTTATTCATGGATGGTTGGCCAAACCAACATACAAGACAAAATGTATAGAGATCTACCTAAATACCTTAGGGTGCTCTTGCACCAATGAAATATTCCATATCATACCAAACTTATTGTTTTATAACCAATTCAAATATCTGACTCTCAGTAAGCTCTTCTAGCTTAGATTTGATTCTTATTATGTGCTCTCCCTTTCTTAATTCCCTATAATGGATAGGTGTAGCAATTCTATTTTTGAATTTGTCTCTCCCTTTCTTTTAGAATCCTTTATTTTCATCATCATTGGATCTTTCTCTCCCTTTGTAGAAACTTCTTTCTCTGATCTTTTCTCTCCCTTTGACTGATCTTCTTCTCCCTGATGGATATTTCTTTCTCTCCTATATCATTGGATATTTCATTGAATCTCTCTCCCTTTGACAGAAATGCCAAACAAAAATATATCATTGAATCTCCTGTCCATCATCAATACAGCTCTTTAGTAGCCAATAATATCTCTGGTGTGTGGTTCAGATAAGGACCTTCTTGTATTGATATGTCATTGCAGTCCATATCTCAGCTTGCATCAACATGATTGATCTTCTAATAATGTGTAGGCTGATGTGGCCTTCTAGTCATCTTAGTGACCAATAGACAAGGGTCAAATCCCTATTCTATTCCTCAGGTACTCAAATGTATCTTTTGGTAATGGTTTTGTGAATATGGATGCTAGTTGTTCTTTGGATTCTACATATTCTAGTATTACCTCTTTCTAGTGTACTTGTTCCCTCAAGTAATGATACTTAATAGCTATGTTCTTTGTCTTAGCATGCATTACAGGGTTCTTTGAGATTTTTATAGCACTATTATTATTATAATAGATAATTATTGGGTCAAGAGTTTCTTCATTCATACCTTTTAGTAATTTCTTGATCCATGCAATGTTAGAGCAATTTGCAGTAGCAGCTACATATTATGCTTCTGCAGTTGATTGAGATATGTATCCTTTCTTTTTACTTATCCATATGACAAGTTTGTCACCCATAAAGAATGCTCCTCTTGTAGTGATCTTTCTATCATCTATGTTTCCAGCCCAGTCAGCATCAGTATAAAATTGTAGCTCAAATTTTCCTTCTTTATTATACCACAAACCATAGTCTTCGATATTCTTCAGATATCTCAAAATTATTTTGATAGCATTCATGTGTGATTCCTTGGGATTAGCAAAGAATATTGAAACTATACCAACTGCATGTGTTATATCAGGTCTAGTGCATACAACATACATTAGTTTTCCAATCATAGATCTGTATAAGGTCTGATTTATCTTGGTTTCCTTGTCTTCCTTTATCAATTTGCATCGGGTTGTCATAGGTGTTTTAACTGGTTTGGAGTCCTCCATCTTTAATATCTTCATAACTTCTTTGATGTATTTGAATTGTGTGATGTAGATGCCTTCTTCCTATTGTAGAATCTGTAGACCAAGGAAAAATTTGATCTCTCCAAACATTGACATTTCAAATTCTTTTCTCATTTCATCAACATATGACCTGCATAGCATATCATTACCTCAAAATATGATATCATCAACAAATATCTTAGCAATCAAAATCTTATCATCAGTTTCTCCTTTAAAATATAGATTATTGTTATCACTTGTTCTAACAAATCCAATACTAATAAGATAAGAGTGAATTCTTTCATACCATTCTCTCAGTGCTTGTTTCAATCCATACAAGGCTTTGTGTAGTCTACAAACCATGTTTCTCTTGTTAGAATCAAAAAACCCTTCAGGTTGTTCAATGTATACCTCCTCTTCTAGTATTCCATTCAAGAATGTGGATTTAACATCCATTTGGTATACTTTGAATCCTTTAAAAGTAGCATAAGAACCTATAATTCTTACTCTTTCTAGTCTAGCAACGGGTGCATAGGTTTCTACATAGTCAATACCTTCTTCTTGTGCATACCATTTCCATACCAGTCTTTCTTTATTTCTTGTGACTTCTCCATTCTCGTTGAGTTTTTTATGAATATCCATTTGGTACCAATGACATTTTTGTCACTTGGTCTAGGTACTAATGTCTATGTTTTGTTCTTCTCGATCTATTCAATCTCTTCATTCATTGCACTAACCCATTCTGGATTCTCAAGTGTAGTATTAACAAATTTAGGCTCAAAATCACAAGTCAAACATCTAGTGTTAAGTGACTTACTTCTTGTTCTCATTCCACCTCTTTTGTCTTCAATGATTTGGTCCTATGGATGGTTTCTTCTGACATATTTAGCAAGTACAGGTTCAGATCTATGTTCTTCATTTTGATCATCATTGTGATCTTCATTATCATTCGGTTTAGCATTGTGAGAATTTTCCTAATTCTCAGTGTGTGCATCTTGTTGCTTGGTTTCATTGTCCTGTCGCTCAAGCAAGGTGTCAGGTTCTTCAATGTAGACAAATTTTTTGTAATCTTCTAGTTCCTTTTTTCTTTCCTCTTCATTTTTCTCAGAAAATTCATTCACTTTAACATTTTCACTTTCAATGATTTTGTTAGAAGATTTGTTCAGACATTTATAAGCTTTTCTTTTAGTAGAATATCCTAAAAATATTCCTTCATCATTTTTAGATTCAAGTTTCCCATTTCTATCATCTTTCAATATATAACATTGACTTCCAAAAATTCTAAAGTAACTCACATTTGGTGTGTATCCATACCATAGCTCATAAGGTGTCTTATTGGTGTCTTTCTTCAATTGAACTCAGTTTATTATATAGACAACAGTACTTACAACTTCTCTCTAGAATGTTTGTGTGATGCCTTTTTCAATCATTAGTGTTCTGGCACTTGTCAACAATTGATCTATTCCTCCTTTCAACAATCCCACTTTGTTGTGGTGTTCTCAGTGCAGAAACTTGTCTTCTAATCCCATGCTCATTACAAAAGTTAGTCAATTTATCATAAATAAATTCTCCTCCTCTATCTGATCTTAAACATTTTAGTTCTTTTCGAATTTCTTTTTCAAATTTTTCTTTATACCATTTGAACATCTTAAATGCTTCAGATTTCTCTTTTAAGAACATAATAGTCATCATCCTAGAATAGTCATCAACAAATAGAATAAAGTATCTATCACCATAATAGCTCTTTATTCTCATTGGTCCACATAAGTCAGTATGGACTAACTCTAGAATGACATTAGATGTGTATTTTTTTCTTTTGAAACTAGACTTTGTCATTTTTCCTTTTTGACAATTCTTGCACATAATATGGTCGAGCTTTGACATACTCAGTAAGCCTCTTACTTTTCTTTTCTTACTTGTCTTAACCATGTTATCAAAATTCACATGACATAATCTTTTATGTCACAACCAAATGTCTTCATTTCTAGCAAATAAAAAAGTGGTCTCAATATCATCAAGATACAATAGATTACCTTTTGTTTGTTCACTAGTACTTGTTAACTTTCCTTTTTCATTATAGATCATTGCCTTTTTGTTCTCAAATGAAACCCGGTGTCCTGTGTTGTTCATTTGTGAAACACTCAAAAGATTATAGTTAAGTCCTTTCACCCAATATGCATTTTCACATCTGATCAGATTTTTCATCATGATAGTGTGTCATCTTAAAATGGAATAACTTCCATGTTAAGACAGTTTATCCCTCCTTAGGGGTATTTTGGGCCATCATCATATTGACCTCTAATTTCTACCCCTTTTCCATCTTCTATATATTTTTAGGACCCTGAATGGGCCTCTCCGGGCACTGTTTACCCCACCTGGCATATTTTCCATGAGTCCTGACTCCCTGGGTCAAGGTTGACCTCAACCTTGACCCAGGTCCCCCTTTTTCAATTGGAAAGATTGCTGGATTTGGGGGACACTCAAAAGTTCATTTTATCACTTTTGGGTTGGCTGTTTCGGGTTCCAAAGTAACAACTCTTAAAATATATTTAATATAGGTCTACTTCTAGGGGTATATGCCTAATTAGAATTTAATTCTCCTATGTCATCCTCTCTATAATTTTGTGCCCTAGACTTGTAAATAAGGAAGCCCTCTCCTCTCATTTTTAATCATCATCTACTTGGAGACAAATACATTATCATCTTCTTTCAAGCATCCATTTTTCCACATTCTCTCAATCTTCCAATTGTTCAATCAAGGTTTCTAGGTCTTCTTCTCAAGAATTTCAAGTTCCCCATTGAAAATCAAGGATTCAAGCATTTAAGCCTTTGAAGGGATTGGGTTCAATAATTCAAGATTCATCATTTAAACCCTAGATCTATCCATCATGGTGGTGTGATCTTCCTTCAAGATCCTTTTTACATCCTCAAGGTTCATTCATTCTTCCTTCAAGGTGGATTCCAAGCATACAATCATAGAGGTTTTGATTTACATTTATGATTTATGATGTTGAGTCTATGATTTCATATTAACATACTTGTTTACATTCAAAATACAATTACATATCTATTAAATATCATAGCCTTGTTGTTAGATCTACTTCTACTACTTGCTAGCATTCTCCATTTCAATTTTGATTTCAAGGTTAATTCCTAAAATTGGGGTTTGACTAAGGAAAACCCCTCCCTCAACAAACAAAACCATTTTTCTTGTAGGTACAAGTATGGAAAAAATTTATAGAAAAGATTGGGATACCCTTTTTAGCCAACTTTTGGGATTCGCAAATAGAATTTCTATCGGAGCAACACAGGTCAAGGTCAACCTAAAGGGGTCAAGTTTGACCTACATCTAGATCAAGGTTGACCTGGCATAGAAAGAAAAAATATTTCTAGGTTTTCTTTGTCTCTGTGTTTCTGTTCCAGATCCAGTTGTAGAATTTCCAGAAACCTAATACAAACACTAGAAAATAGCAATTTCCAGATCTACTACATTTCTAGGCATGTGTTTCATTTCATCCTAATCTTTCAGATCTATTATTTTACTTTATAATTAAGAAATCAGGACCTCCTCCCCTCTTTATCCATAACTAGTTGATTCCTTTTTGCATTGATTGTCTCCTTTCAGTTAATCAATTGGGATTTTCTTATCTTGAATTAAGGAGCCAATATCCACCTCCCCTACACACCCTCTACTCTACTTATATATATATATATATATGTATATATATATATATGTATATATATATATATATATGTATATATATATATATATGTATATATATATATATATCATATATATAGTACATTTTCCTTCAATTGGGAAAGGTGAGTCATTACCCATCCTAATTGATCCACCATTATAATATTCAAAAGTTTTAAAATTTTCTTTATCTCTAGTCATGTGATGAGTACAGCCACTATCAATAAGCCAGACATCATTTTTTCTAACTTTAGTTATGAGTGCAATTTCAACATACCTTTCTTCTTCATCTGAGTCATCCTTCACAGCAACAAATACTACCTCAACATCTTCATCAGAATCAATGTTATAATTTTTAGTTTTTTTGTCAACTAGGTAACAAGCCTTCTTGCCTTTATCCATGTAATCTCAATTATCTCTTCTGTCAGAGTATCAGTTTTTTCTTTAGTCTCGGTCATCACTTATGTCATACTTCTTTTCATAAGACCTATCATTGTTTCTTTCATCCTTTCTCTTGTTAGGGCATCTAGCAGCAAAATGTCCAATTTCTTTGCAATTAAAATAGACCAATGGTAATTTACCTTTATCTCTATGTATTCTTCTAGCCATTAGTGCTTCAAGTTCATCAAGTTATTGTTCATCACTATCACTATCATTATCATTTCTCATAGTGTGTTTTTTACTAGACTCGCTTATTTTTTGAGAAGATTTGAATGCAATTTCAATAGTTGGTAAGACATTGTTGTTATAGTTGTTCATCTCAAATGAAATAAGTCTACCAATAAAAATTTCAAGAGTAACATTGTTATTTTGTATTGCTCTCATTTCTTGAATTCTAGATACTCTAATAGAATAAACAGGTAGTAAGGTTCTCAGAATTTTACTTACAACTATTTCCTCCTCAAGTATTCCTCCTACTCCATGGATAGCATTAACAACTTCTTTGATTCTGCTACTGTACTGAGTGATGTTCTCTCCTGATTTTATTCTTAGGTCATCAAACTTTCCTCTTAGGATTTCAACTTTAGCTCTCAGCACATTGGTGTCTCTTCCATGTATTAGCTTAAGTTTTTCCCACATTTTCTTTGTAGAGGTGCATGATTTCACATCTTCAAATTCAGCATCCGATAGTGAAGAAGCAAGTTCTATCATCATAGAATTGTGTTCATTTTTCTCTCTTAATTGATCAACGGTTAGAGGTCCAGTAGGTGCAACATATTCAGTATCCAATTATTTGATGACATGTAACTGATTGAATGTTTGAAGATGTTAAGTTGATCATTGAAATCAGTTAATGGATTGTATTTTCATTGATGTCAACTTGATATAATCTAATAAATTATAATCAAAGTGTCAAAGACTTTAGAGAATCAGAGAGATAAAGATTATGCTTTCAGTGGAACCTAATGGATAGATATCCCTGATAGTCAAGTCACAATGATGCCCAAGAAATAACACCGACGAGCATTACCGACAAGAAGAATCAAAAGCATAACCGACAGCTAGAAACATAGTGTAAACCGATGGAGAAGCCCAAGGAGAAATGGAGTGTTAACTGAAGCTATCAAAGAGTTAAACACCAAAAATAACTAGAGTTCAAAAATGACAAAATATCTAGCTGGAAGAGCTAATTATAGACTTAATTGGTAGTTATCAATTTTTTCATCGACAAGATAAGCTAGAGATAAGTAAAGGATTTAAAGCTATTTTGTCCAGTTGGCAAGAAAATCTCTACGAGATAAAACAAGAGTTTTTCTTTAAATCTAATTGGCTAAAATTGTGGTTCGCACCAAGATCAAGAAAATCAAGAACCTAATAATGGTGATATCATATCTATAAAGAGACAACTCAATTAATTACAAATTGTGTGGGTGAATGAATGAAAAGAGGATGTTGAAGAGAAACTGAGGAAGAGCAACTTCATACAGTCCTAATCAATCAAGCTGAGGAAAGAGCTAAAGTTTTATGTATACACTAAGCAACATAGCACAGCATCACCAAGCAGAATCAAAGTGGAGAAAAGGTATAAATTGAGATATATTGATCAGAATAGTTTTATGATATTACAATAGATCTGAAAATCTGAAAGTATAAGTTGTATATGTGAACAAATCATATTGTTTCAGTTTAACCATTGATTCAGAAAGTCTCTTAGCTAAGCAGGATATAAGGATCCTTTCCATATTGAGATACTTCCCAAGGAGTATCAAAAATTTTGATCATGAAGATAGCATGAGATGCCAGATACCTATTGACAGGCCAAGTGAGTGTTTGATCAAGGAAGGTAGCATGGAGATGCCTGATATCAAGTGACAGACTAAACTTTTAAATCCTATAACAAGGTCACACCTAACAGTATGTTTGTAACCTTTAACAGGGTTGGCTCTTCACCGAGCACACTTCAAAAGAGTAAAAATTTTGGGTTACCAGTCCCAAGTGGTTTTTCCCTTAATAGGGTTTCCATGTTAAAAATCCATGTGTCAATATGTTTATGAGTCATTACTTTAGTGTTTTACATTACAGATAACTTAACTGGATTGATCGGTATACTCTAGATAATTTATTGTCTGTCAGTAAATTAATAGATTGGTATTTGGTAAACATACAATAGAAGGTTTTACAAAGCATTCCGAGCAGTAATAATTTGATAAAAGTATTTGAAGGCATTCATCTCATAGGATTGAAAATAACTAGAGGCTTAATATTTTGGTACTAATTTTTTGGGGGTATTGTTGGAATATATTTGAGGCCACTGATTAAACCCCCCCTCTTAGTTATTACTAACAATTGGTATCAGAGCTTGTGTGCTTAGAAAGGGAGTTTAATATCTCAAGCAAAAGATCACAAGATTAACAGACGAGATGTGCCCAAGTTGAATAAAGACAAGTTTGCATCATGGAAAAGAAGAATAAGACTCCACCTATCAGGTATTCAAAATGATATTTTTCAATACTTAGATACTGAATATGTTTTTCCTATAGGACCTCACACTCTTGAGAAATTAAGAGTTAAGCATGAGCATAACTGCATGATGATAGAACTTGTATCATCCCTCTCTGATGTCGAGTTTGAAGATGTCAAAACCTGCACCTCTACAAAGAAAATGTGGGATAAATTGAAGTTAGTACATGGAGGAGATGAAAATTTACTAAGAGAAAAGGTAGAAAGCCTAAGAGGGAGGTTTGATGACCTAAGGATGAAAGAAGGAGAAAACATTACTTAGTATAGTTGCAGAATCAAGGAGGTAGTAAATGCTATCTAAGGAGTTGGAGGTATACTTGAAGAGGAGCCAATGGTAAGAAAAATCTTAAAAACATTATTTCTTATTTATGTTGTTAGAGTTTCTACTATTCAAGAAATGAGAGCAGTTGCAAACAATACAGTTACTCTAGATAGTCTGATTGGAAGACTAATTTCATTTGAGATGAATAACTTTGATAATAGTGTCTTACCATCTGTAGAATCTACATTCAAATCTTCTTTAAATATAAGTAATTCAAGTCATAGACATGCAATTAGAAATTATAGTGACAGTGATAATGAAGATTAAGGACTTGATGAGATTGAAGCACTAATGGCAAGAAGACTGGAGAGAGGAAAAGGTAAATACAAAGGTAAAATACCACTTGTATGTTTCAATTGTAAAGAGGTTGGACACTTTGTTGCAAGATGTCCAAATAGAAGAAAAGATGACAGAGGAAATGATAGATCATATGAGAATAAGTATGATAGAAGTGATAATAGGGATTACCAAAGAAACTGACAATCTAACAAGAGAGATACCCAAGGCTACAAGGACAAAGGGAAGAAAGCTTGTTACCTAGCTGAGAATAGAGCTGATGACACTGACACCAAATTAGAAGAAGACATCAAGATGGTATTTGTAGCCATGAAGGATGATTCAGATGAAGATGAAAAAAGGTATGTAGAAACTGCACTCATATCTAAAGTTAGTAAAAATGATGTCTGGATCATAGATAGTGGCTGCACTCACCATATGACCTGTGATAAACAAAAGTTTTAGACTTTTAAATACTATAATGGTGGTTCAGTGAGAATGGGAAATGATACACCTTGTCCAATTGAAGGTAAAGAAACCATAATGTTGAATAACCTGATAAAATTTGAAAATACTTACTGGGTAAAAGGACTAAATTATAATTTGTTAAGTGTTTCACAGCTAAAAAATTCAGGTCATAGAGTAGCATTTGAAAATAAGAAGGCAAATATCTTCAATGAATCGGGAAGGTTGATTGGTACCGATGAGTAGACAAAAGGAAACCTTTTTTATCTTGATGACACTAACACCACTTGTTTAATGGCTAGAAATGAAGACATATGGTGTTAGTAATAACTGAGAGGGGGGGTGAATCAGTGGCCTCAAAAATTTATCCTTTAATCACTAACCACCAATTAAATACATCTTAGATTATTAAGTCCCTACATGATGCATGCCATGAAATACTTATAATAATTAACTATCTATCATTTTTCCTTTTCTAACCTTATTCTCCTTGATAACTGATAAGCATTAAAACTTATTTACCGATACTCAGTAAATATGCAGAGTGTACCAATCAATCTAGAAATGCATATGTGAAATGTAAAATAGTAAAGTAATAAACCATACACACATAACACATGGATTTTAACGTGGAAACCCTGTTAAGGGAAAAACCACTGGGACCGGTACCCCAA
>MU225616.1:1177424-1191531 GCA_018584345.1 Thuja plicata | reverse complement strand
AAAGGTAGAAACCAAGTGGATGCCACTCTGTTTGATAGACACCATATCTTCTGTAACTGCAGCGTCAACTCTTTGAAGAAATTCCTCAAAGTTCATGTGGGAGATATCGGTGTCTTTAACTTCCTCATAATAAGAAACCACCTATGAAGACGAGGTAGAATTATGATATGAATCATAGTTGTATTTCATCTTTTTCTTTCCTTTTTCAGCAGCAAGTGTGATCCCTTTAGACATATCAACTCTATGAGACTGAGAAGCTGTAACATAAAAACCCCACAAGGTAAGAATGTCTTCTTGAGATGGATCCATTTTTAGAAACAAGAAGGGTGTATGGAGATGACTGGTTTTCTTTGAGAAAAGGATTAGTTTTAGCTTCAAGAATGAATCTCTAGTAGGTAGTCACATATAAGGACAGCTGGAAATGACAAAGGACAAGAAGGCAAATGAATGGGTGGATGTCACTTTTTATAATGATGTATTGGATCAACCACCATTATGAGTTTTATGTCATATGCCAGTGGTAGGGACAGCAACTTATGCAAGTAGACTTTTTAGGAAAATAGCACATATATACACTTGCATTGAATTTGTTTTATTCTTTTCATCATAGGACGGAGTTTTTAATCTCGACTGCATATGCAAGTAAGATGAAATTCTTGCATATGCATCTTGAGAATAGAAGGTAGAAGTAGAAGAAACATAGATTTAATTACATGTAAATCAGAAATGAAAGATTTTACATGCACATTAAAAATACTAGGAAGAGAAAACAAAGGAAATACTTAGGAAAAATTACCTCAAACCTCAAGAAGAAATCTCTCAAAATCTTGAGCCAAATCTGAAATAAATCCAATAGATTCTCAGATTTAAGAAAGATTGGATATGAAGAGTATATATAGATCATTTTCCTAGTCTTAATCCTCCAATTTTGGGTGGTCAACATGCATATACAGCCAAGTGGGAAAGAAAGAGAGATAAAATGCAAAGAAATAGCAACCATTTTGACTATGTCCTTTGTATATGCAATGAGGAAGAAAAATGGCATTTAGGGCATAAATCTCAAACAAAAATCCAAAGTAAATCCATAGAAAGATTAGGAAACTCACCAAAACCGATTTGCAAGTTTGAGAAAATGAAAAACAATGATCAAATCTCCGTATTGTTGGAGAATGGCGGACTGTTTGAGGCTGTGTTTATATGTTTTCCCCCTCAAAATACATATGCAAATCACCTCCAAAATTGACGCCCTTGGAAGAATATCACAAACACTTCACAAATGTAATGAAGAGTTTGCAAAGTTTGTAAAAAAACAATTATTTGAATGGTTAAAAACGCTGTTCTTGAAAAGCATTTACATATGCTTTTAAAAATGCATATGTAAATGCCCTAGTAAAAATGATGTCCAAAGGAGTGAAAACATTGTTTGGAAGCTTTATCAACATATCATTACAAAATGCATATGTAATGGGAAATGAAGCATGACATTATAGAAAACAAAGGCTTTTAAAAACATATTTTACAACACATTCAATATGTGTTTCCTTCTTTAAAAATGACGCCTCTATGAATGGTTAAAAACGTTGTTTTCAAAAAGCATTCACATATGTGTTAGTCTTCCAAATGCCACATGCAATATAGAAATGAAATCGACGCCTTAGGAGGGAGAGAAAGTTTTAAAACACTTGTGCTATAAACATATGTAATCCTCCTCCAAAACAACGCCATGGGAAAGACTTAAAAATGCTGTTTTGTGAAGTGTATTCACATTACATAAAAGACATGTTTTGCCCTTTAAAAATGACGTCCAAAGGAGGCTCTTTAAAAATGTTTTTTTTAGAAAGCATTTACATAACTTAAAAGCATATGTAAAAGGAGGAAAAACAACGCCATATGTAATCCTCTATCAAAACGACGCCATGATTCACTTTAAAAACGTTGTTTTCAAAAGTGTATATACATATTCATAAAAGACATATGTAATATTGATAAAAAATGATGCCTTAAGGTTAAAATTCCCTTGATAAACACATTCATATGTTTTTTTAAAGAAGAATCTAAATACATTGATTTAAAGCTTCAACTGCACATGAGATAATTTAAGATAGATATGCAGTTGAAGACCAAAAACAACGTATTTAATATAGGAAGAGACAAAGGAGTGAAGTTTTTTTTGTTTTGCATATGGATATCATGCAATGGGAATTAAAAACCACACTTCTTTATAATCAAGTTTTGAAATTTTAATTAATTTAATATATAGCTATAGTATGAAAATAAAATCAGACTAATTTTAGATAATTTTATTAAAACATAAAAAACTATAGTCAAATCAACTCGAAATGAGTTGAAATTTGAAAATGGACTACAAAATCCACTGAATATATTAAATATAATTCAAACTTGCGCAATTGACTTCGAAAAACCCATCTTTAAAGGATTTTCAAAGAATATGCAGTCAGCCTGAAAAACCCCACCTTTTACATCATAACTTGAGTTGTACTACTCTATTTGATGTCTAAGTTAGCTCAAAACGAGCGGATTTCAAAGGGCTATTGACTTAAGGGAAAAACAAGAAAAAACACAAATTAAGAAAGAGGAAAACAAAGAAAGGACTTTAAAATGCATGAAACATATGTGATAAAGAAATCTTTAGGGATGACAAATTACCTCTAATATCACTCTATTCAAAACGTTCAAAACAAAGAGGATACCACTACGTTATGACAAGAAAATTTTGTAGGGTTGCCACAAATTTATGATCTCAAATTTGAGGACAATAGCTGGCTCTAACTGGGGAATGTACCTTGTTTGTTCTTAGAAACAATGAGGAATGTAGAATCCAGACCTCTAAGTGCCTTTATTTACTCCATTGGGCTATAGAGTCAGATGACCAAAAATGAGAAAGACTAAAAACCTAAAATCTAAAAAGACTTGGACATTATGTACAGTGGTACTTAGCTGGCCATTACTCAAAGTAATGCTTCAAATACTGGGCACTATATGGAAGTACGAATGGGGTACCATCACGGTATGCCAGGATAAATGTGTTCTCTCCAGCAACTTGATGGATAGTAAATGGTCCTCTCCAAAGAGTATCAAACTTTCCATGCATTCCCTTTGGTTCCCATCTTTTGTCGCAGAGTAAGACACGGTCTCCAACCTGAAACTCCCGCTACTTAGCCTTTCTATCAAAAAGTACTTTAACTTGCTGCTGATGTGCTGCAAGTCGATCAACTACCTGAGTTCTCTGTTCCTCCAAATGATGTAAGAACATTATCCGCTTCTCCAAGGAGTCTTGAAAAGTGCTATCTTCTATGGCCTTAGCCAACTTAAGAGTGGGAAGCTCAATAGTTATGGGTATTTCTACATTTATACCATAAAGAAGCTAAAATGGTGACATCCCAATTGCTCTCTTTGGTGTAATTCTGTCTGCCCACAAAGTGTCAAACAAAACCTTGTGCCATGAACATTGATTATCATCCACTAAGTTGCGAATAATAGTAACCAAGTTCTTATTGCTTGATTCGGCCTGACCATTTCCCTGAGGATAATAGTCAGATGAATGAGCGAGAGTAATACCATGTTCAAAGAAAAACTATGTAAGCTCCGTAGACAAAAAGGTTGTGGCATTATCTGTTATAATTTTGTTTGGCATGTCGAAGCGAGAGATGATATTCTCCTTTAAAAATGCACACACCACTGCTAATGTCGCATTCTTCACTGGAATGGCTTCCACCCATTTGGTGAAATAATCAGTTGCAGTAAGGACGTAAGTATGTCTAGCACTAGATGTTGGGTTGATGGTGATAATGAAATCAAGTCCCCATTGTTGAAAAGGTTCCTCAATCACAACTGGCTTTAATGGTAAAGTTGAGAGTTTCTACTTACCAACAAACTGTTGACAATGGTCACACTTGCATACCTAACTATATGCATCTTGAAATAGAGTTGGCCAATAATACCTATCTCGCACAATTTTATGAGTAGTCACTAGCGCTGAGAAATGTCCACCGCATGCCATATCATGGAATGATTCCAACAAACGGGTCTATTGTGCTTTATCAACACAACGCAGAAAGTTTCCATCAAGCGAATGCTTGTATAAACCACTATCCCATAAGACAAAATGTGCCGCTCAGAGTTTCAAATTCCTTATTTCTTTGTAAGTAAGATGAGTAGGACATTCGCCATAAGTGAGAAAATAAGTAATATTCGAAAACCACTCATCAGTTGTACTAAAAAACAACACCTTAGGCAAAGCCTTAGGAAGTTCTTCTTTATCTGGTTCATTCTCTGCCATTAGTTGACACAGACCTTTACCGCGGACCAGCTTAGTAGGGTGAATCTCAATATCATATTCCTGGATCTTAGCAACCTAGTTTCCCCTCTTTGTCCCAAATTATTGTTGGGCCAGAATGGAATTCACTATGGTATCTGGCACGAGGACCACCACATGAGAATTTAAGATATAGAATCTGAAAGATTTTACAGCTTTCACGATAGCATAAGAATTTTTCTCCATCAAAGAGTACTTCAACTCATCTGATTTCAGTAGACAACTCATGAATTCAATAGGAAACTCAATATCTTCTTTACTTTTCTATACCAGAATTGCGGACAGAGTATGCTCAGAAGCATAACTGTACAGGATAAAATCCTTAGTGTAGTCTGGGAAAACTAACACCGGCGCATGCGCAATTTCTTCTTTAATCTCCTTAAAAGAGGCCTTTCCTTCTGGACTCCACTAGAAAACTGTCATTCCTTTCATCATATTAGAAATATGATGAGTCTTCTCAGAAAAGTCAGGAACAAAACGTCTCAAGAAATTCACCTTCCTGAAGAAGGAATGAACTGCAGTTTTACTAGTAGGTAAGGTAAGACTTTGAATTGATTTGACCCACTTTGGGTCAATTTTAATGCCTTCTTTTGACACAATATGTCCCAAGAGCTTACCTTTTGTAACCCCAAAGATAGACTTCTTTGGATTGAGAGAAATCCCATGCCTTCAGCATCTTTCAAGCACCTGTCGAAGATGGATCAAATGATCTGAACGCTGCTTTGAAAGGATTTTCAAGTCATCAAGGTATACCATGATAAACTTATCTATGATATCTCGAAAATTTAGATCCATAGCATGCTGAAATATTGCACCAGCATTTATCAATCCGAAAGGTATTCGATTGTAAGTGAAAGTACCCAAAGGTGTGGTAAATGCTATTTTATACTGGTCATCTCCCCTTACCTCAATCTGGTTATAGCCAGAAAATCCATCAAGCATGGACAACATTTGAGATCCGGTTACGGTTTGCAACACATGATCCATTATCGGCAATGAATAATTATCCTTCAAGGATGCTTGATTCAAGTTATGGAAATCCACACAAATGCAAATCTCGCCATTCTTTTTATGAACTGGAACAATATTAGCCACCCATGTTGAGTGTTGTATTGGGAAGATAATCCTTGCATCGAGCATCTTTTGAATTTTAGACAAGATAGTTCCTAAGATTTTGGGATTATATTGCCGCTACTTTTTCCTGAAAGGAGCAACTCCAGTCTTTAAAGGAATATCATGTTGTACTACCTTGGGCCAAAAAGACTTCAGGTCATCATATGAGTATGCTAATACATCAATGTATTCAGTAAAAAGAAGGATGAACTGATTTCTTTCTTCTAGTGTACAACATTTGCCAATATTGACAAATTTAGGATCAGCTTCTGTATTTAGGTTATACCTTTCATATTCCATGACAGAACTTGATCTAGCTTGTTGTTGATTTTTAACATAGAAATCATGCTTATCAAATAATATTTGTAGGGAAACTAGTCCCTTATGAATCTTATTTCCTTTTAACTGAATGACTTCTTCTCCAGTTTCAGGATTCTTTCCAGATGTATCCTCCCGAGAAGGAGAACTACTTCCTTCGAAAAACAATTCATCAAAATTTTCCTTCATTTCTAGGAAGTTAATGATTTGTTGATCATTATTGAATACTTGCCAATGATTAGAATTATCAGGAACACTGGGATGATATACTAATTGAATAGTATACCTATCCTGCTTGAATTCTTCACGTGGTACTAAGAAAGTTTTTGAAACCGCAAGTGAATCAGCTTTATCATTTATTTCTCTAGGAATCGCAGAGATATTGAAAGCATCAAACAATTCTATATAATCCCACACCAAGTTTCTATAGTGTTTGAGTCACTCATTTTTAGTTTGATACTGATTTCTTACTTGACACACCACAAGCTCAACATCACCTTTGGCGTGTAAATTCTTAATCCCTCTGTTCTGTGCGGCATCAATTCCTAGAAGCAATGCCTCATATTCAGCAGTATTGTTGGTGTTATTAAACTACAGCTTGTATGAGTAAGGAAACTTCTCCCCTTGAGGAGAAACTAACACAACTCCCACTCCCAAACCGGTTGCTACGCAACTGCCGTCAAACTCTAGTATCCATACTTCATTAGAATTGATTGTATCAGGGAACCGAAAGGTAGTTGAATCATCATTAGCCAAGCTTGAGGACATAGCTTTTTCAACCATTGTAAAAGAATTTTATGAATCCCTCGGTGATACGGGTACTTCATTTGAAACCAAATATTCTTCAGCATCTGCAAATTTATCTTCATTTGATAGAGAGGTTGATGCTTCTGATTGATAATCTTCAGTGAATTCTGATATTTCTGAGCTATGAAGATAATACTTCCCCATGCCAGCTAATTCAAAAAGAATCTAAGAACGTGGGTCATCTAATTTCACCACTGTGTACTTGGTTTCCCTTTCTGGGAGTAGTTTCTACATAACTCCTTTAACAGGAATTCATGCTTCAGACATATCCATGCTTAGTTCCCCTCCTACATCTTTACAAAAATTGACCTAGGAGCATACCATAGGAAGTAGGAACATCTACAACAAGGATAGTCATCTTGATCTTCTTTTTAGGAAAGGAAGAAAATGCAAACTAAGTGTCCTTGATTGGACCTTTAAGCGGCACTTGTTTATTCTCCATGGAATAACAATGACCGAAAGATTTTGTCAAAGTTAAGCCTAATGCATTAGCAACTTTGGCAGGCATAACATTATCTGACACCCCAAAATCAATAACACAATTGCTTAACTTGTAACCATTAATTAGTAGGGAAATATAAAAAGGCTCTATTTTTGCTGGAATGAATGAAGGAATGGTTACCAGGTTGTTTGGAAGATTCTTTGAATCTGGGACAACAACAGAAGCCTGTGCGGGTTGGGATTCTTTAACAAAGTTATTAAGTCTCCAGTTGATCTGGATATGCTTGTAAATATTCTACTTCAGACATTTGGATCTTAGTCTTCTTGGCATGGTCTATAATATCAAAGGCTTGAAAAGAAGTTTCCAAGGACGTAAGGGAAATGTCTGTCTGATTCTTAGGATTAGACACACTAGGTTTTGGTACATTAGTAGATACTGACTGAGGAGGAGGACTCACTTGGCTATTCTTAGGAAGAAAAGGAAGAGGATTACCCCTTTTGGAAAGAGTCACAGGTACCTAAGTAGCTTGATTCAACTTATCTTCTTCTTCCTTCTGTCGTGCCATCTTTGTTTGAGATTGTGTCATAACTGCATAAGCATGAGAAAAATCTTCCTCTAGATCGGTACCATCATAGTGTATATACCCAATATTAGAGTCGCCAGCTGCTTCTTCATTTTTAGTATATTGAGCAGCATTCTCCTCCGCTTGATAATCATCTGATGTTACTCTAGGTTGATCACTTTCATAATACCCCATGGCATAATTATGAGCAGCATTAGGAAATTTTCTCCTTGCAACATCCTTATACGAGGCAGCGAATGACCCTTGAGAGATCTACTTCTTCAGTGCTAGCACTTCATAGGCTAATTTTTGAACCATTGGATCTGTACTGCTTGAAGTAGATGCGTCATTGTAGGAATTTCCATTCAAAAAACTCCCTCTTGTCTTATCTTTGTGAATCTTTCCAGCCATGATAAGATCATCCTCAATCTATGTTTCCAGAGTTTGAGCATTGGATAAATTTATAGGAACTGACCGCCTCAAAAGAAAACTTACTTCTGGAAACTGTGTGTTGATGAAGAAACATTTTAGATTTTCAGGAGTAGGCCATGAAGCAGTAGGGATTCTATTTGCCAACTTATTGAATTTAGCAATGAACTCACGCATTCCTTCCTACGCATCTTTCTTCATCTGAGTCAATTGAGCAAGCAAAGCATGCTCATCTTTAGTGGGCTTGAAACATTCTTCAAACTTGATTTGAAGAGAATCCCAACTTGTGATAGAGCCAGTAGCAAGATGGAAAAACCAATCAGCAGCAATGCCCTGCAAAATTTCCACAAAAAGCCTCACCAACACATCTTCATGCTCTACCCCGAGGATGCCACATGAAATATAAAAAGCCTTAATATGCTCATCAAGATGTTTCTTTCCATCTCCATAGAACTTGGGAAAGTTCTTACAAGAGCCTGGAGGAAGAGTGTGTACGGGTAGAGTAAGGTCAAGAGGACCAAAAGCATTTCCCCATGGACCAACAGCCATTGAATTAAAATGTGGAGTAGATTGAATTAATGGTTTGATAAAGGAAGACATCTCTTCACTATAAACCAAGCTCTTTTTCTTTGATGGTGGATAACTAGTTGTTCTGGTGAGTGGCGATGTAGGAGCTAGAAGGGCAAGCTTAACTTGCTGAGCAAGACTTGGTGCAAATTTTGATGATTCACCCTTCCTCCGTCGATAGTAGTACTTGAATTCTTCCAGCTTGAATCTTTTGAGCCAGTCTAGAAGAATTCACTTTTGAAAATATTTTAGATGGAACTTCACTTATTTCTCTCCTGTAGAATAAATGATTAATCCTTTTCTCTTATTTCAAAAAAAGATTGCAAAGTGAAGGTACATAATAGATTTAAACTCAAAACAGTAGTGAAATATTTGTAAAAGAATAAAAGTGTTCATTAAAGGCGCAAAGTCCTTCGTTGCTTCTCTAGGACAAGAAAATCAAATAGAAGGTCAAAGTCTTCTTAAGTGAACTTCCTATCAACCTTGTGTTCGTATCCCTAGTAGAGTCGCCAAAAACTGTTGGCTAAATATTTTGCAAATCACTATGACTACAACTTGCAAAATGTGTGTTTTAGGCAGCAGTATGTGAGATTGCTCTCTCCTCTCAGCAATAGGGGAGGCTCCCTTCTTACCGCAGATGGCTTCAAGTAGAACTGAACTGTAACAGATATAGTTCACCTTGCAATAGTAATACCGGTGACTTGATGATTGACGTAAGAATAATCAAACAAGGCAGCGGTTGATTTATCTAAAGACGAGGTGATACAATGAGCTCAAAGTCTCCTATCCTCACCTCAAATCAGTAATCTAATCTATTATCCAATACTGAAGCTCAAAGTCTTCAGTCCTTGGGGTGTGTTAGCCACTAATCTCTATAGTAATCCCGATTTACTGAAGCACAAAGTCTTCAAAAAACTTAGATTAAAATACTCAAATGATATATGCAAGATAACTACTGATTTGAAATGCAAGATAACTACAAATTTGAAAAAGGATTAACTAATGAGACATAAGAACACATTCGTTAATTTTCAAAATCAACAACACAAAGTTTGCTAATTCTTGTCCCTTTATTCAAATGCTCAACTTTGCACAATGAAACTCAAATTTTTCATAATACAGAGAATTGCCTATAGCTTTCTTGCCCACAAAAAAAGATGAAAATATTACAATGAACTCTTTCCTTTATATAGGAAAATCGAAGAGAGAAAAGTGGAAAGAAAATGGGAAACCCTTAACCACTTTGACTTATTCAAAAAGTAACCCTAACTAATTTTGACTTATTCAAAATGTTACAAGGCCTAAAGCACTTGCAACGTGATTACTCATCTTGGATATATAGGAACAGGTTTTCCTATATTTACAATCATTACATGTACTACATGTAATATGTCAAAACATTCTACAAAACAATAGAAAAAGTTCCTAAACACTTAGAAGGCAGCATCAGAGAGTATTTACATAAGCCTCGAACTTGCGAAGAGACTCATGTATCATCACAGGATCAGGTGCGCGTGTATGCTAAGCAACCACAATAACTTGGCGCAACACATGAGATTTGGTGTAACCAGTTACTTGGCTTTGGAGCTGGTTTAAGGACATCTTACAATCCATGAACCAATCTAGAACAGAAGGGCTGAAATCTTCCACATCCATTAAATCAAGATGAATCACTTCAGAAAACCTTTCCATCATAGTTTCTTCTT
This sequence comes from Thuja plicata, assembly GCA_018584345.1. Taxonomy (NCBI): domain Eukaryota; kingdom Viridiplantae; phylum Streptophyta; class Pinopsida; order Cupressales; family Cupressaceae; genus Thuja; species Thuja plicata. The sequence continues at coordinate 1,181,251 of MU225616.1, read as the reverse complement.
CGATTAGCTCATCATCTTCAGTGATAATCTCACAAGACCATTTACTGAACTCTTTTATTATCCAACTTTCTTGTTCATTCCATGAGTTCAATACATCTTGCAAATCTATGACTAGTCTATTCAAGACTTTCTCCTTATTGACCATTAAGTCAAGAGACTCAAAATAGGTGTCCACAGAAGAGATGACCTCAGATTGGCACAATTTATTAAGATCACATTCCTACATGGTTCTCCAAACATTCAGATCTTCATTCAAGACCTTCAGCTACTGATGAAAAGATGAGATAAGTTCCCTTATCTCGTAGATAGTTAACCGCACATGCCTCAAGACTTTGTGTGAGTCTTTGATTACTTGTATGCCTTGTGTCCCTACTTGCGCAAACCAGTCATTAACTTCTTTTGCCTTCTTATGGTAGTCTTCATAACCCTCAGGACATGATACTGAGATAGGAGCAGCATTCTTAGAATTGTTCATCATACCTATGATTTCAAGGAGGCGTGTGTTTTCTAATTTCAACTTGTTCCTCTTCTCCCATAACTTATCATTTCTCTGAGTGATTTGAGCAACAGCATCTTGTTGGCAACCCAAACGTGCCTGCTTACCCAATTCTACCCTTGTGATCTTATAGTCTGAAGGCTGCCCATCTCCCAAAGGTTCAAAAATTTCAGCGTACTTCGCTTTGTCTTCCACAACAACTCTTGACACCATTTTGGGATTTTTTCTTTGGAGCTCTGGTCTTGGAAACCTGTTTGAAATCAAAGTCCTCCAGTGGAATCTCTTCTTTCTTTCTTTTCTGAGTTATGGCACTAAGCCAAGGAGGTAAAGAAAAAGAAGAAGAAGTTGTTGCTGATGAAGTGATGGCTAATGTAGAAACTGAATTATCTTGAGCAACTGTAGCCATAAGAGGAGGAGCCTCTGTCAAAATCGCCATGGGGGGAGAACTACTATGAGTGACCTTTGACATAAACTGCTCCAATTGAGTGTGAACAGTATCAAGTGCCATCATAAAATAAATGGCCATAGAAGGAATAGTCATTGAGTATGCATCAATGGGGGCCGCCGATGAAATAGGTAAGGTGGGTGTCACCAAAATGGAATCCATAGGAGGGTCCTACTCTGTAGTGAACTCATCTACTGCTATACCCAAAGGTGAACTAAGAGACTCATCTGATGCTGGCGCAGAATCCGGAATCACTGTAGCAACTGAACTGTCTATAGGAGGAAGTATATCAGGTGATGATACCTTAGGTGAGTCAGGCATCTCATCATCGCTGGATAGTACTTGAAATTTTTCAAGTTCAATGCTTTTCACCTCAAGGACCCTTCCAGTATCCTTTCCTCCCTTGATGGTAAGCTTTGGAAGAATAGGCAAGACAGGAACAATAGGATCCACAGCCAAAGAAGAAGAACCATCTTTGGCCTTACCTTTGATTTCAGACCTTCTACCAACCAGGCCACCATGATCAAATTCCTTTCCTGACTTTATCTTGATTCTTTTCAATCCTCTTCTTTTTAACCAGATGTTAGTATTTGCAAGAATGGATTGAAAGCGGTCCCATATAGAAACAGTTTCTTTTCCTGAACAAGAAGGAGACAAAATGGGCAAGTCTTCAACATGATTATGAGTGTAGTCAAGATCAAGGAAATCACCATCATCTTCAACCCCCTGAGGAATTTCTAGAAGATTAATGTCAAGGATTTGCTTGATTGACAAGTGACAATAATCCATCCTTCGTATGTCTGCTTCAGTGTGAAGATCAATCCATATATCCTCCAGTCTGTATACATGTACGAATTGCCTCCTCATTTTATCATTGAGCCCATGCCAGTCAAAATTACTTCTCACCATGAACCTCTTCAAAGTGATCCTTTGGAGTTCATTCTCTATGTTCTTAGCCTTCAGGACTGTATCTATGGAGTACCCTCCAATGTTTAGTGGATTTCATGAAGAAATCCCCACACCTGGCCTATGCAATGTATTTTGATGTGCTTGGACAGCCATGAGATGCCTAGCCAACTCCATAAGAATTATCTTATCGGTTGGATATATTGGGAGAGTATGTGGTTCACCCTTGAAATACCCAACTCTCATATAAGTATAATTCAGAAATTGTAGGAAAAGGCAGCCATAATCATTTACCTTGGCCCATGCTTCGTCTGATACACACTTGTTGGGAAGATTCTTATCAAATAGGCACATGAAATACCCATAAAAGGCATCTTGAACCCGGCGGTAATGAGAGTGGATAGCTTTCAAAACAAGCTAAGGGAAGTACTCCCAAATAGGAACCAATGATCTATCTCCTCTAGTGGATAATCTGGAGAAAGAGCCATGAGAAGCAGCAATATACACAAGGTATGAATTCATGTGGAAAGAGAAAGTATTAAAAACTTGTGAAAGTTGCTCACATAACATATCACTTATCATCTCCCCCCAAAAAATTATTTTCTTGGATCGAATAATGAGAGAGATGTATTTGTACATCCAAGGCTCAAAGATATTTGATGTCTTCAACCCTGCAAGGCAGCTGAACAAAGTGATAAGATCACTAATCTCCTCTTTGAATTCACTGCGACAGATTCCTTTAGGCCATCTTGCTATACTTGGCCTCTTGTTTAGCAGCCAATTGTCATTACTGAATCTTGCACATGAAGAAGTATCTTCATTCCATCTATCAAGAGCCTTTTGCCTGGAAATATCAATAGTGACCGGATTCAATGGCACCCAGAAAATTCTATCAATATTTTCTAGATGAAGACTAATGATAGTCCTACCATCTTGATCTTTGATGGTCCTAGAAGATGAATCAAAATTCCTCGCACATACAAGCACGAACTCCAGTTCAAGGGCAGCCAATGGAAAGGTAGAAACCAAGTGGATGCCACTCTATTTGATAGACACTATATCTTCTATAACTGCAGCATCAACTCTTTGAAGAAATTCCTCAAATTTCATGTGGGAGATATCGGTGTCTTTAACTTCCTCACAATAAGAAACCACCTGTGAAGATGGGGTAGAATTATGATATGAATCATAGTGGTATTTCATCTTTTTCTTTCCTTTTTCAGCAGCAAGCGTGATCCCTTTAGACATAGCAACTCTATGAGAGCGAGAAGCTGTAACATAAAAACCCCACAAGGTAAGAATGTCTTCTTGAGATGGATCCATTTTTAGAAACAAGAAGAGTGTATGGAGATGACTGGTTTTCTTTGAGAAAAGGATTAGTTTCAGCTTCAAGAATGAGTCTCTATTAGGTAGTCACATATAAGGATGGCTGGAAATGACAAAGGACAAGAAGGCAAATGAATGGGTGGATGTCACTTTTTATAATGATGTATTGGATCAACCACCATTATGAGTTTTACGTCGTATGGCTGTGGTAGGGACAACAACTTATGCAAGTAGACTTTTTAGGAAAATAGCACATATATACACTTGCATTGAATGTGTTTTATCCTTTTCATCATAGGACAGGGTTTTTAATCCCGACTGCATATGCAAGTAAGATGAAATTCTTGCATATGCATCTTGAGAATAGAAGGTAGAATTAGAAGAAACATAGATTTAATTACATGTAAATCAGAAATGAAATATTTTACATGCACATTCAAAATACTAGGAAGAGAAAACAAAGGAAAGACTTAGGAAAAATTACCTCAAACCTCAAGAAGAAATCTCTCAAAATCTTGAGCCAAATATGAAACAAATCCAATAGATTCTCGGATTTAAGAAAGATTGGATATGAAGAGTATATATAGATCATTTTCCTAGTCTTAATCCTCCAATTTTGGGTGGTCAACATGCATATACAGCCAAGTGGGAAAG